>LTAE01000849.1:61810-80644 GCA_001647135.1 Pontederia paniculata
AAGATTGAAAGAGATGATGAAGATGAAGAATCTGAGGAGAGTGATACAAACTTCAGTGAGAAAAAGCTGGCTCTATATGCTAAGAAATTCAGAAAATTCATGAAGATCTCTCAAAGAAAAGAGAGTTTCAGAAGAGAGAGCCAACTGATAAGTCAAAGGTAAAATGCTATGAATGTAACAAGGTGGGTCACTACAAGAACGAGTGTCCATCACTGAACAGAAGGAACAAAGGGAAGATCTCCTCAGATTACAAGAAGAAAAGGACACTGAAAGTCACCTGAGATGACTCAAGTGATGAAGACAGTGAAACTGAAGGAACAAACTCATAAAAGGAAGAAGAAGCACTGCTATGTCTTATGGCAGATGATGAGGTATCTTCTTCTCACTCAAATGATAGAAATAGCGATAGTGATGAACGTGAAGAGGATATCATGTTTGACATGCAAAAAAATTCAATGTTATGATCAGAAAATACTCCATTTTAAAAAGGAAGAATGATAATATGATCCAAGAAAATAATAAGTTGAAAGAAAACATTGGTAACTCTGAAAATCAAATTTCTGATTTGAATGACCAAATAGTTGTGAATTACTAACTTAGAAGATCATATTGAAACTATAAACTCTCTAAAATCAGAATTGATTAACATTAAAAATAGTTTTGAAACATTTTCGTATGGCGGAAAAATGTTGGATCTAATGCTTTCACAACATAAGAGTCCTTTAAATAAGAAAGGATTAGGCTTTGACTCTTTAAGTAATAATGTATCCGGAATAACAAACTTCATAAAAGCCTCACACTGTTTTGATACAAATTCTCCTAGCACTTCCACATGCTTGAATGAAGTCAAAACTGTTGCAAACTCTAAATGTATTGTTGAAGACAAGAATACTAAATTGCCATCTAAAGAAAATGTGAGTGCTAGAAATAGAAATTCTAAAATTAAAGCAAAACACAAGAATTATGCATTATGTATCATAAGAACACTAAACCTATCTACATGCATAATATTAGAAATGGTTATGTACTTGTTCATTCCTATACTACCCCTGCTAATGTACATAATAATCCTGTTAAAACAAAAGATCTGTATATTTTCAGAAATGCACAGGTTAGGGAAAACAAAAAAAATGTATGCTAAGAATGTTACATGCTATTGCTGTAACAAACTAGGACACTATAGTTTTAAATGTAAAACTAGAAGACATGCACTTTCCAAAGTTAGACAAATCTGGATTCCTAAAGAAACTCTTAGCACTAACACCTTTGGACCCAAAGCACCTTGGGTACCAAATACAAAATTGTGTGCTGTTCTTGCAGGGAACCAGCTGAAATCAGTAAAGTGATACTTTAGCTGAGACTACTCAAGATATATGATTAGAGATGAAGGGAACATCTTGAGCAGAATAAGGACACCAAGCGGCAAAGCAAATCTTAGGGGATAATGACCAAGAGAAAGTTCTTGGATAATGTCTTCTTTGTGGGGACTTCCTTAATAACATCGTTCGTCAGGTACCACTGAACCGCGGACATGGATTTCTCATCAAATTCCTCCTGGACAGACGCCTCCATAGTATCGGATTTCTTACCCAATAGTGTTTTCTTCAGCCCGTTCTAAACCAGGATGGCAAGCATTGGAACTTGCCATAGGCAGAAATTTGTGTTACCGTCAAACTTCTCGATGTCGAATTTGCACAAACAATTGAATCTTTAGATAGATTAGGGATACCAATTATATGAATTCCCTTAACGAGTAAATCAACTATATATATGATAAACAATCTAAAGGATATTCCTTAATGGTTCTATCCTCAGATGATTAACACATGATGCACTAGTTGTTTCCCTAAAATATTAAACCATTCTTAATGGATTAACTTGAAAGATCACAAACTAAAACATCCTTAACAAATCAAGATAGTAGGACATGAATTGCAATAAAATATCAACCACACTACATAGTTAATGATCAATATAAACTATTCAGAGATTGCATGAAATCATGTTCGTGAAGAAGAAAACAAATAAAATTATTAACGAAAACTGTTAAGGTTTCCAAGTTTGAATTGTAGAAGTCAAACTAATACACACAATGTCTCAAATAGATCGTTCAAAATCAAAATAAACTTGTTCCAACAGAAAATAAAACAAGGATATACTCTTCTAGACTTCAAATAGGTGCTAAGCGATCTTCTTATCAAGTGTACCACTCAATCTCCTTCTCAGTAGCCTTTCAGAGTGCTCCTTCATTATTGACATTGAAGTGCAGGTTGATAGCTCCTAGCATAACTCCTCAGGTCTTCAAAGAAGTCTTTTTATAACCCAACACCTCATATTAGAGTTTCCTAGGGTTGACATCATACTCTTTGCGTGTAAGTCCTTCATTTAAACTCACCCTTCAATCAACGATTGTGATAAAACCCTGTAAAAAAACTTTCAAAATTTTAGAAAATGCTCTCTACTCATACCCCATGGCTTTAGACTTGATAGAAATCCTCCTGCATTCAAAATCCTTTAAAATTGTCCATATATATATATCTGTCACGGCCTGTAGAGATCTCACGGCCCATAAATATCTATCTTGCCATAAAAAACTCAAGTCGTTATGGTCCGTATAGGATACCACGACACATGACTCGGGTGTTGATCAGTCTGGATGGCTCGTCTTATGGTCCATAATAGATATCATGGCTGCAACAAATCAAAACTACGTATTTCCCTACGTTGTTCAATCCGTGACTCCTCGTTGCGCCCTATGAAAAATCTTTGTAATAACCCATGAAGTGGTGTGACGACCCGTAACATCTGGTATGCTAAAATTCTCATTGCTGGCATGGTCATTGCTCCAATTGTTATGATCGTGTCTCTTAACGGCCCGTTATGGGCATCATGGCCCGAAATGCTCCGATGTGTCAAATTTTGTGCTCATTGTCAAGGTCTTGATACCTAGTAACGACCCGTTAAAGCTAAGCATCTATGCTGCAAGCTCTCTATCATGACCGTAATGCCTAGTAACGAACGGTGAAACTTCAATTTGTTGGTCCTTTGAGTTGTGAATGAATTTCATTTTGGTATTTAGTCTTTCCTAGCCGTTCCTTCACCTCTCCATATGGTTTTCTACAAAACAAACAATGAAATAGGAGTATATTCCAGACTTGAAGAAATATATATGAATGAATACAGAAATAAATGCATGCTATGCCAAAATGACTCGAAATCATGCCCAATTCAAACCTTAAAACATGTTATATTATGCATGCATCAAACTCCCCCAAGATTGAATATTTACTTGTCCTCAAGCAAAGAGATGCACGCATCTAGTGCATGTTTAATTAACCCTCTTGGCTATGATTTACATCATTTTCATGCCTTCTTTTGGTCCCGAACCTTCACTTTACTTCCTCTTTTTAGTTATCATACCCATTCATATTCAAATTCTATCAATTTATGTATTTAGCACCAAATGATGTTGCTTTGTGCTATCATTTCAGGGTATTCGAAGAAAAAGAGCTTTCACACCCTTACAAGAAGAGACATCACAACCCGACATATCGAACGCCAGATGACAAAACTACTAAAAAGGTAATAGATTCCTGAAAGCTCATGATTGACAAAGACAAATCAGAAAAAAAATAGGAGAATATTTTTGGTGGGACTAAAGGGGACACGTGTCGACACAAGGAGAGGAGGATAAAGGAGCCAAGTAAGGTAGGACAACCATCGGGGAATCATTTGGATCATTCTAGTCCATCTCTCTCACCGACTCAGAGAGGTGAAGGCAACATTCGCCATTGGAGAAGCCAAGTTGCAGTCGACGAACATAAGCATTTATAAACTTTACACTTCATTTTGATGATGAAAATGTGCTGTGACTAAGTAGGATAATCTAGAGTTAGTATTAAAGGATGATAGATTGGATTATGTTTCGGTCTTAGCCTTTTTGAACTCTTTGGATTTTTGTTCTATGAACCCATCATTGATTTCAATTTATGGATCGCCAGTTTCTATTTGATGGGATTCGAACTAACCCATTCCTTTCAGTTTTGTCCCTTGTTCTAGCAAGGAAGAGCCATCTAAAATCTGAGTTGGTTAGAAACTTCTTTGCCAAGATCGAAATACGAAATAGAGGCTTAATTCCACTGGATGATATGACTTGAGCGAGGGGAATCTATAGTTTTGAGTGTTCGTGGTGCCTTGATTTCATTGGTTATGTTTGGGTTCTTATTTGCCATCGAACATTTTCACATCCCTGCAACCACAGGGAACCCTCCTATTCTTTTAGAGTCTAGGATGTTTCGAGGACGAACCATCCCATCTCGTTCACACATGATCCAATCGTGAGCTCCATCAGTGGTTCTGCAGACATTTGATGCATGAATTGTATGCCGAAAGACCATCAAACCTGTAGTAGCCACTATATCAATCTTTGGTAGGTTTTCAGGATTCTTTCTTGCTCTTTGATGCCGATAAACTAGGAGAAAAGGATCATAATCCCTTGAAAACGAATCCATGATTTCTCTCTTCATCAAGATCCAACTTAGTATTAAAACCCTGCATAACAATGATGATCCAATCCAACATCCCTGAAATATACTAACTCTAGGGTTCCTCACATCTCTATTGCATTCCGAATCTATTAGTTGATATTATTTTTACTTGTTCTGAAAACTCATGAAAATCCTAAAAACTAGTTAGTTTGCATTTTTGTTCCTTTACATTGTTTCTATCATTTTCTCTAAGATTTGTTAGATTAGATTATAGTGGTTTACTCTTGATAATTGCTTTAGATTTCTATGGATTCGATACCCTAAGTACTACAACCGATCACTGTATACTTGCAACATCGATGTGTTGTCTTAGGTTTTTAAACCAATTGTCTATTGTTATTCACTATCCTGCAAATACACTATCACAATCTTGCTTAGATACCTGTACATGAATCTAATTTTGATTTAACACTAGAGAGCACACCATCAAGTTTTTGGAGCCATTGCCGGGGAAGCAATAATCAATATTTAAGAAGAAATCACTTAACTTGTTAACTTCATCATTACCTAGTTCATTCTAACTTGTGAATATTTCCTCAATAGTTTCATTTTCTATTTTTCTTTCTTCTCTTGTTTGTCACTAACTTGGATGCAATGCATGCCAAGACCTGAAGCCACTAAAGAAGATTACTATTCTGAACCAAAGAGAGAGAGTTTATAAGAAGAAGAAAACAACAAAGACTCAACAAAGAGAAAGCTTAATTGGTTTATGAATTCCAATCAAAGTTTTCTGAACTTACAATTACTGAATCATCTATAACAGTCAATCTAGATCCTAAATTTGAAACACCAGTTACTTTGCAGCTCGAATATAGAACAGATACACCATCAACTAAAAGACATGCTATTCAGATTAATTTAGACACACCATAAACATCATGATCCAAAGAAAGTCAAGTCAATATTGAAGGAGAATTAGAAACACAAGGCCCTAGATGTTTCATGGATACTTACTCACCTGTAGCCAATAGAGCTGGAGCCTCAAGAGTGCCACCCATGGCTAATGTGAACTTCCAAGTATAGCTTCTTTGATGATTATGATCCAGCAAGATCAGTTTGTAGGGTGAGCAATTGAAGATCCTGCCCAACACTTGGATAATTTCAAAGAAATATGTGGTACCTTGTAGTTCAACAATATCCCTGCTGAATCCATATACATGAGACTCTTCAATTTCTCATTGAGAGGGAAGGTTAAGTTATGGTGGAAGACTCTGAAACCTGAAGAAATAGCAAATTGGTATGCATTAGTACAAAATTTTCTAACTAAGTTCTTTCCTCCAAACAAGACATCTCACATAAGGGATGAAACCTACAATTTCAGCCAACTAGATATGGAGAATCTATATGAGGCATGCAGAGGTTTCGGAACCTAGTTGCATCTTGACCTCAACATTGATATGAAAGATGACAACTATTGAATCATTTTCGCTCGGATTTGAATTAAACAACTTCAATTGCCCTAGATAATGTAGCAGGTGGAGTATTTGCCACAACTGACATTGATGAAGCCTCTAGAATTATTGATAAGTTGGCAAAAAACTATCATTATCTCATACATGAGAGATCCAAGAAACCCATGAAGAAGAAACAGACTAATGAAGTGGATTCCTTGTCATCCAAGGTCGAAGAGGCTGTGCATAAAGCTTTGGGAAAACTTAACCTAACATCTCAAGTCAGCATGATGCAGACCCCTGAATCAACATGTGATATTTGTTGAAATCTTGGGCACACAACTGAATCCTGCAACATGTTAACTCAACAACAATAACACAAATATGACCAAGTCAATGCTTTTGGGAACTTTGCACCGAAGCCAACTTTTGAAAAATATAATCCTGAAAATAGAAACCATCCATTTTCTCTTACAAAAACAATCATTATTAGAATGCCCCAGTTCACAACCCCACAATTCATAACCCAAACTTGTAGCCTAAAATTCTTCCAAGACAACCCCTAGAACCACCATTGATGTTACCTGGTCCAAACCCAGAACCACTTATACCCAAGCTAGAAGAGATGAAACAATATTTCATGAGGCAGCAAGAACAGATGAATAACAAGATCAAGCAATTGGTCACTCACAATAAATTGCTAGAGAATTAGATAACAATGCAAGCAAATGCTTCAGCATTACGATCCCACACTATACTAGAACAGCCAAAGCCGAAGCCAAGAGAACAAGTCCAAGCTATGACTCTGAGTAGTGGGAAGAATTTACCAACAAGAAAACCAATTGAAGAAACTACACACATGCCAAATCAATTTGAAATTCAGTTGATTCTAAATCAATCTGAAAATGTTGACCATTCAGAATCTATAGTACTAACTCAAAGCCAACCCAAATTGAAAAATCGATTAGATATGAACAATTTCTATATAAGATCCTACCTTTTCTCCAGAAAATGCTGGAAGCCTATGAAGAACAACAATTCAACAGATTCATATAAGTGTTGAAGAAATTACAAATCAACATACCTGTTATGGAAGCACTTCAACAAATGTCTTCCTA
Source organism: Pontederia paniculata (assembly GCA_001647135.1). Taxonomy (NCBI): domain Eukaryota; kingdom Viridiplantae; phylum Streptophyta; class Magnoliopsida; order Commelinales; family Pontederiaceae; genus Pontederia; species Pontederia paniculata. Next base: position 68,867 of record LTAE01000849.1, read on the forward strand.
TGCAAAATTTTTAAATGATATTCTATCTAGGAAAAAAAGACTAGATACCAAAGAAACTGTATCTCTAACAGAGAGTGCCAATGTAGTGATCTTTAATAAGTTACCACCCAAATTGAAGGATCCTGACAGTTTTTTCATACAATGTGAAATTAGCTACTTGCAAGTGAGAAGAGCACTATGTGATCTAGGAGCTAGTGTGAGTGTCATACCTTCTTCCATGTGTGACAAACTCAATGCTGGAGAACCAAAGCCTACAAACATGATACTCTAGCTAGCTGACAAACCAGTCAAACACCCAAGATGAATTTTTGAAGATGTGCCAATCCGGATTGAAATTTTTTTATTCCTATGAATTTTGTTGTTCTAGGCTTGGAGGAAGACTCTAATAATCCTCTAAATACTAGGTAGACCCTTCCTTACAACTGTTGGCGCTATCATTAATGTGAAAAATGGTAAATTATCATTTGAGATAGGTGAAGGCAAGATAGATATCAATATGTCTCAAACCATGAAGAGACTAGCTGGAGAAATGTGTTTTTGAAGACTATGACCTTGTTGAAGAGGTTGTGCAAGAAGTTTCAGCTGTGGCACATGTACAAAAACATAAGCATATTCAAGAACAATGGGCATATTATATACAACTGACATACCAAGTAGATCAGTAATTATGAAAGTATTGGAGCAAGATGACTTGGGCTGTGAATTTAATTATCAGTCACACTCATCAAAATTGGTTGTCACAACCCCACAGAGTCATTAGCTACATAAGATGAAATTACTCAACCCCAACCAGTGCCTAAAGTCGAGCTTAAACCTCTTCCACCAACATTGAAGTATGAATTCCTTGGACCAGATTCTAATTACCCCATCATTGTCAGCTCACCTATCTTTAAAGATCAACTCACTCAATTATTGGAAGTAGTCCTAACCACTCGGCCCCCGATCATTCAAGTGGTCCTCCCTTATCTTCCCTAACATTCAAAGTTGTTCTGATTTGAGAAAGGAGCACCTCCAAGTCCACTAGGGGCGCCCTGAATGGTCTGAGGAAGAGAGAGACCTGTGGGTTTGGAAACAAGAGTACTTCGCGCCACAACCATCTCTTTTTTTTATAGGTTCTACGGATCGATGCCTGCTGCTTCATCTAGTAGAAGAGATTCATATATATGCTTTCCTCACTTCCTCCGGAGAAAGATATAGATCCAACCCACACGTTCCGAAGAACTCATAGGAAAGCTATTGGATACTCGATTGATGACATCAAGGGAATTAGTTCTTCACTTTGTATGCATAAGATCCCACTTGAAGATGACTATAAGCCGACCATTGAAGGGCAGAGATGACTGAATCCTAATCTCAAGGAAGTGATTAGAACGGAAGTTCTGAAATTGCTCAATGTTGGTTTGATTGAATTAATCAAAATTCTATATTAGAAGTTATGAGTAAATGATAAAGGCACACTCTTGTTGTTTCCTGAAGTGGTTTGTCTGAATTGTAAATTCTACAATAAATAGTATTCAAAGAACGAACTTAGGTTCTTTTTATTTCACACACTAATGGAAGTCTAATTTCAGATCCAATTAAAATTAAAATTATATTTTATGTAAAATGGAATCTATAATTTTTACATTTTACATCACACAGTCTGTCAGGATTCTGAGATGACACAGAACATAGGCAAATCTCTGAACTTACTATGATCACCATAGAAAATATAACAATTTGATCTTTATATGAGTTCATCATTTGAAAGTATAGTTTCATTTAAAATTGGTATGGCTTAATTTTCATATGTATTTCATGAGATATGAATTATATATTCAATACCACTCAGTCTGCCAGAACACAGAAATGGAGCATAACAATGCCATTTTTTTGAATTTTTCATGGTCATTACAGAATAAGTTAAAGTATTATATTTATATGAATTGAACATCCAAGAGTCTATTTATTGATAAAACTTGTATTGTATTAATATATGGTGTTTCCTAATTTTTATAAATTTTATAACTGGCCTTATTCAATCTGCCATGTGCAAAGGTGAAACCAAAGTAATGTTGGAAAGTTCATGAAATGAATTTATTAATGATGCAAGTATATTTATATATGCATTGCAAGTGCTTTTGGACATGTTGTATATGGATTCATCAAATGAATGATATGCTAATAATTCAATCATAAGTGATATTCTATGATTATATGGATATGTCAAAGGATCATACATTTGCATTTTTATCATGCATTTGCTTTCCTGTGTCGGGATGATATGTTTTCTACAAGGACGATATGAAATTCCCCATAAAGGATGATATGATTTCCTAAGGGATTGTATGTTTCCTCGACAAGGATGATATGATACCTCTGGCCAATTGGTGATATGACATGTTGCATACATGATTGCACAAGTGCATAACATGCTACTTGATATGATACGAATATATAATATGATAGTGATATGACATGTTGCATACGTAATTGAACAAGTGTATGACATGTTATATGATATGCTATGGATATGTGATATGTTGGTATTGATACATGTTTCAATTTATCTTATGATATATGGTACATATGATATTTGATATGATATATGTTTATATTGGTTGTTCGAAATGAGTAGATGGTAATACATAGACTATCAGTTTTCTACTTACTGAGCTGTGGTTTGCTCATAATGGGGTTTCCAACATATTTCAGATCAGTAGACCAATATTTTGGCCCTGCTTGGTGATCCTTTGTAGGGATTGAAGCACTTTTACACAAGGCAGAGACAAGACTTAAGGTCTCTTCCTTTGATCATTTTGCGAAGATGTATGTCTCCTCCTGATGTATAGCGTTTGTATAAGGATGTTATTTGTTAAAGAAAAATGTTGTATAATATATAAGTATGAACTAGTGTGGATTTGCTCTCAGATCAATATACATAACGCATGTGTTATTGTTATATTTCGATAATATCCGTGTGAAATATCAAATGAATTATGACACGCTTCCACCATATTATATTTGATCGATCGTAATAAGTCGCAGCTTACGGGTCAAACTAAGATTTGAACTGGGGTCATGACAATTATGGTATTAGAGCAATATGTCTTGATTTTGGGTCTACATTTGTCTGCATGTTCCTAGGATCACTAGGTTAGACCTAAATGAGTCAACCTATATCTATATGACTTATGTTGTGCACATGATTGTTAAGATTATTGTTTGTACAATATTTCTAGGATCAACTGAAAAAGGAGATTTGAATTATAAGATATGTATCATGAGGTTATAGATTTTATATGACTTGGTGCTACTATCTATTTGCCCACATTAGCATGTACTGCTTGTATTATATAAATACACATATCCAACTTATAATGTGATATGACTAATATATTACTGGTATGAATTGTTAGATGGATACTGGAAATGAAGAAAATATCATAGATAGCAACTCTATTACCTACATTGGGAGGAGGGTTGCACCAACAATTCAAGATGAAGTGGAGACATTTATGAGCATGGAACCTCCAATCTTTAAGGGAAATGATGATGTGATTCCAGCAGGAACATAAGTGAATACAATGGAGGAAATATTTTCGTATATGGGTTGTTTTTATTATTGGAAGGTGCCCTTGACAACACTCTGTTTGGCTGAGAATGCTAGATGTTGGCGGACAGTCACTAAAGTAAGTAATCTTATTGGAACAGAAATTATTCCATGAAGTATTTTGTTAAGGAATTTGGAAAGGAATACCCTCTAGAATTAACAAAAGAAGAAGAACAATACAAATATATACAACAAGGAGAAATGACCGTATCAAAATATTTTGCTAGGTTTCACATGTTTGAGCGTTTAGATATTATTGAAAGAATGGAAGGAGTACAAAGGTTCATTAATTGACTAAAGCCCGAGATTAGGAATTTTGTTAAGGATTTTGATCAAAATATGCTAAAAGGAGCCCTTATATTTGCAATTGACAAGGAAGAAAGAGTAGAAAGGGAATTAGAATGGAAGAGAAAACAGTTAAAGAGGAAAAGTGATGAGTTTTGCCTCTGTCATAGTAAGTGTTGTGTTATTGAAAATTATAAGGAAAAATCTTGTTCCGAATGTGGAAAGAAAAGATGTTTCTAGTGTGAATGTCTTGTTGAAAGAGGAAAGAAAGAATCACATGGAAAAGGGAAACAAGTGCAAGGTAAGAAAAATTCATATCTTAAGAAGTTATGTTATATATATAACTTAGTGGCATGAAATATTGTGTTTTTAGGACATATATGTTTACCTATTACATAGTATGTTGAATGGATATTTATTATCCAATACTTTTAGTTTTATATTGGACATTAATTTAATTATACATATCTATTAAAAGTACTCAAAATTGTTTTGCTTTGTTAATTTGGTGATGTTTTAAACTTGTGAAATGTTAGATTAAGGATATCATGATATATTGATTGAATTTATACGGAAGTTAGATTATTATTTAAAAACATGAGACTAAGTAGAGGAAAGCACATTCTTGGATTATATTGTTTGGTAACTGAATGTTGACATTTTTAGCAAAATATCTTAGGTTGGTAAAAAAGATAAACAGAAAATGAAAATGAAAATTTGTTTACAATGATCTCTTAGAAGTCTAGTTTCAATAGGACTTGAATCATCCTAAACATATATGAAGATAAGAAGATATGAGTAAAAGACTAAACTCATGTTGCGTCATTTTTAAACAATACCAACACCAATTTGTATAATATGTTATAAAAAAACATAAGTAAAAACATGTCATATTAGAATATGATATATATATGATATTTTATAGATATATTTTTGTTTTTCAACTTTGAACTAGAAACATTTAAGTTAGATGTGTAGAGAAAGTTGCAAATTTTCTCTTCTAGTTTAAGAATATCAAAGCAGTATAAGATTAAGTGATATGTTGAATGCTTTAGAAACAGTTAGTTACGAGATAAATGTTAGCAAAATTTATGTAGGAAATTGTGAGGAGGCTAATGCAAAAAAAATCAATATAGACATATGACAATGATTATGTTTTAAGTTGATGAAGGATCAAGTTTCGAATATGGTTAGTGATGACTTGATAGTCATGTTTGATGTAATTCGATGCTTTATTTGCTATGATCAAAATTATTTGAGAGTCATTAATTTGTTATGACATAATGAGATTTGTTACCAAGGATTTTGGTATTGATGAAGATTTTATTTATTATTGTCGATATCTGATTATCATTGACCCACAACTCATCCTTTCCAATCATGATTCACTACTGTAGGTTTCAAAATTTTTTACGATTCCTAGCTCGTTATTGATGACTATGGAATCATTATCAATTTTCAATGCACATAATTTATTAAGAATATGATACTAGTTGTAGATGTATTGATGATTCTTAATTAATTACCATTGTATAGGATTCGTCATCTTTGGTTGGTGTGACTGATTAACTTATTATTATCACATTGATATGATCACTAAGCAATTCATTGTTATAGACATTAGTACCTCACCGACTTAGGAAATTCATATGATTGTTCAGAAAGGAAGCTCATTGAAAGATGTATGAGGGTGAGGCCTCCTCCGGTCATCTATCGAGAGCTTAAACTAAACCATAGAGTTTGTTGACCTTGGTGAGTTGGTATAAGCTAAGGGAAAGAATGATTGGAGGGGAACATCTTTTGTAACACCTCCGATTCCATTGAAGATATTATTTGCTTTGGGCCCATATGGCCCGTACGAATTTAAAACGCGTCTTGAATGGTAAGGGAGGATACTACATATAAGCCCATGATCACCTCCGTGTTTTGTCCATGTGGGACTAACTTTCATTCTCATCATCATCTTGGGGCCTTACAATCTTCCCCCCTTTGGGGCTCAACGTCCTCGTTGAGTCGACCCACATGGTTCAGGTGAGCACGCGAGGTTGACTCTGATAACTTCTGTAACACCCCCGATTCCATTCAAGATATTGTTCGCTTTGGGCCCATATGGCCCGCACGAATTTAAAACGCGTCTTGAATGGTAAGGGAGGATACATTGAAATGAAGACTTTGTATCAAATGATAAGAAAGTGATATTGAGTTAGTGTGATACTCCTGTGCTCTTTATATTGTTGGAAAGATATAGACCGTTATTCTCTTTTTATCATGTGTTTCATTCTTTGTGATACACAATTACTTATGTACATGTTGGAATTTGTCTAATATCAATATTTTTCATTCACAACCTCCATGTTTATTGGACCCCAAGTTAGCATAATAGTTGTGACGACAAATGATAGAGTAAATCAAGTTTGATCATCATCATAAAGCCATGTGAGGAGACTCCATATAGGGAGGAACATATGTACAAATTGTGAACTCGAAGGAAATTATATATATCAATTAGAGAAATATATATGCCAAAATCATGATCTTGGGGAAAGCTATGAAGGGGACAAACAAGATATAAAAATATTCATATCCATTTGATTATTAAGACATGTAAATTTCGAGGACGAAATTTCTTTTACGGAAAGGGGGGGGGGGATAGAATGTAATATCCTTCACTTAATTCATATAAGATGGCATGTGTTAATATCACATTATATGTTTAAGATGTATTATGATAATTGTGTTGAAATCGAAACTTCCACTGAGCATTAAAAATGCCAAAATTTCTCTTAAGGCATGAAAATATGATTTTAAAAAATATAAGAATTAAGAAAAATAAAGTCTCAGTAATTGTTCCCATATGTTAAAGTATACTAAAAATGATTTTTAACGAATTTTAGAAGAAGTTTTACTTAGGTGAAAAGAAGGTGCAAAAATGAAAAATTTGTAAAACGATCGATTTTGTTCTTCGGATCAAAATTTAGATTTTGATTCCTTTGAAATTTAATTTTATAAATATTTTCTTTGAATCCAAATGGGGGGTAGTTTTTATTTACATGTAATGTCAAATAATTAAATAAATATAGAAAAATGTCAAACCATTTACTTAAATAGCATTACATGTAAATACCATCAACTTGATGCCCAAAAGGACTCCATCTCTTGGCCGATCTTAAGTCGGTAAGTCAAGAAGTAACATGTCTCACTATTTTTTCACCTGTTTACCCCCCATTACAGCTCTTATATCCGAAACTTAGAAGAGAAGACATCGTAGCTAGACCCTTTGAAGACAAGCTCATATTAAGAAGAGAATTTAGGGTTTCAACCATAAGGTAAGTAGTTAACTCCTCTTCTATGAATTTTCACTTCAAATTTCGGTTAACTAAGGTTTTCTCTGGTCATGAGTTACTCTCATGTTCAACTAAGTTTCACTAGTTATGGAGAAAATCAAGTTCAAGATTTCTATGAGTACAGCACACCCCTAGATGCAACAAAATCATTGATGATACTTCATTGGTATTGTTTGATACCATTAGCTCCTCAAAAAATTATAAACCTTCTTCTGTTATATCCCCTCTAAGTCTACTTTCAATAGGATTTGAAATTGAATTAATCAGAATTATATATTAGAAGTCATGATTAAATTATTAAGGCACACTCTTGCTATTTCCTGAAATTAGTTGTCTGAATTGTAAATTTTACAATAAATAGTCTTCATAGAACAAGCTCAGGTTCTTTTTATTTCCCACACTAATGGAAGTTCACTTTCAAATCCAATTGGAATTATAATCATATGGTATGTAAAATGAATTCTATAATTTTTACATTGTACGTCACATAGTCTGTCAGGATTCTGAGATGACACAGATCATAGGCAAATCTCTGAATTTACTATGATCACCTTAGAAAATATAACAATTTTATATTTATATGAGCTCATCCTCTGAAAGTATAATTTCATTTAAAATTGGAATGGCTTACTTTTTATATGTATTTCGTGAGATATGAATTAAATATTCAACACCACTCAGTCGGCCAGAACACAGAAATGGAACATAACAGTGTCATCTTTCTGAATATTTCATGGTCATTACAGAATAAATTAAAGTAATATATTTATATGAATTGAACATCCAAGAGTCTATTTATTGATATAATTTGTATTATCTGAATATGTAGTGTTTCCTAATTGTTATAAATTTTATAATTAACCTTATTAAATCTGCCATGTGCAAAGGTGAAACCAAAGTGATGTTGGAAAGTTCATGAAATGAAATTATTAATGATGCAAGTATATTTATATATGCATCACAAGTGCTTTTGGACAGGTTTTATATTGATTCATCAAATGAATGATATGCTAATAATTCAATCATAAGTGATATTCTATGATGATATGGATATGTGAAAGGATCATGCATTTGCCTTTCCTCTGCCGGGATGATATGTTTTCTGCATGAACGATATGAAATTTCCTGAAAGGGATGATATGATATTCTAATGGATAATATGTTTCCTCGACAGGGATGATATGATACCCTAAGGGGTGATATGATACTCCGGCTAGTTGGTGATATGACATGTTGCATACATGATTGGACAACTGCATAGCATGCTACTTGATATGATACGAACATATGATATGATGGGGATATGACATGTTGCATACATAATTGCACAAGTGCATTACATGTTATATGATATGCTATGGAGATGTGATATGTTGGTATTGATACATGTTTCAGTCTATCTTATGATATGGTACATATGATATTTGATATGATATATGTTTAAATTGGTTGTTCAAAATGAGTAGTGGTAATATATAAACTATGAATTTTATACTTACTGAGTTGTAGTTTGCTCATAATGGGATTTTTAACATTTTTCAGATCAGTAGACCAGTGTCGTGCTCGTGCTTGGTGATCCTCTATAGGGACTGAAGCACTCTTGCACAAGGTAGAAACGAGACTAAGGTCTATTCTTTTGGTCATTTTGTGAGTATGTATGTCTCCTCAGGATGTATAGCTTTTGTATAAGGTTGTTATATGTTAAAAAAATTTTTTGTATAATGTATAAATATGAACTAGTGTTGATTTGCTCTAAAATCAATATACATAATGCCTGTGTTATGGTTACATTTTGATAATATCCATTTGAAATATCAAATGAATTATGACACACTTCCGCCATATTATATTTGATCAACCGTAATAGGTCGCATTTTATAGGTCAAACTAAGGTTTGAACCTGGGTTGTGACACACCCTACCAGCTCGTATATGGGAAATCATGCCACTTGCCAGTAAAATTAGAGTACAAGACTTATTGGGCCATCAAGAAGTTAAACCTGGATATGAAGGTGGCCGGAGACACCCACAACCTGCAACTTGTAGAACTTGAAGAATTACAATTATAAGCTTATGAAAACACAAAGATATACAAGGAGAGAACTAAAACTTGGCAAGATAAGCGAATTCTAAAAAAGTCAATCAAAGCTGGAACTCAAGTTCTTCTCTTCAATTTGAGGCATAAACTCTTCTAGGGCAAGCTTAAGTCATGATGTACCGGCCCATTCACTGTTCATAAGGTCTTTGATCATGGCGCCATGGAGTTACTCTCAGAGAAAGAGCACATTTTCAAGGTGAATGGACATCATTTAAAGTTGTACCAAACTGCATAGAAGTCCCGCAAGAAGAATTAGTTGACTTAAGACCAGCTGAGGAGCAAGGGCGCAACACATAAAGGCCATGTCTAGTCAAGGACAGTACACAATGATGCTTACTGTGAGGCAACCCAAAGTGACCATGTAACAATTCTCTTTTTTTTTTGTTTTCTTTGGGTTTAGGGTTTAGGGTTCCAGACTAAAAATGCAACCTCTGCACTTTGTAAACCCTAAACCCTAAGCAAGGCACATCCGCCATCAATCCTCTCACCGTCGACAGTGACGCTCCTCTCGCTGCACCCGCCGCACTCGTAGCACTAGCGCCTCATCTTTTCCTTGAAGTTCAACCATTAAGGACAATCCTCCCAACTACCCCATTGACGAAGATGACAAAGGCAAAGTCTGCAACAGAGAAGCCACTTCCGTCGAAATCGGCAGCCACCCAAGCTCCTGCACCAGCCACACGAGAAGCACCATAGGCACAACCAATGTCACCAGGACATCTGACAACAATGAAGAAGAAGCTCATCGCGAAGAAGGTGACAAGAATCACCGCGGTTAAGGCTAAGGACTTAAGTATCCCACTTCGACAATCCCTGAACCATCAGTCGTGAAGCGCAACCAGCAGCAGAGCCCGCTATAACCTCTATCCTGACCCAGACTAAGAAGAAGAAGTCCAAGCAAGTCGAACCACCACCAGAAAAGGTGACAAAGAAGAAGAATCCATTGCCAATGAAAGTGACAGTTCCTGAGCCAAATCCATCGAACAATCGAAGGACGGAGAACCTCTAACTATTTGAAAACAAAAGAAGCGCCAATGACCTGAGCAACCCCACCAAAAGTCCTTGCACAACCAAAACCGTCTGCAAACCGTCTTGTTCCCCCGTAGAAATCAAAGAAACTTGTCCCACGATAGCCTTAGAAAAAGAAGGCTACACCATCACAACCCCTGAAGAAGAAACATTCACAACCCCCCTCTAAGGATGAAGAAGAAGATGAGGACCTGCTTCCCATGATCATGAAGCAGAGGAAGTGCAGCAAGGCTGCGACACAGCCAAATCTTGTCGAGACACAACTTACACAAGAGGAATCATAACCCCAACCGTCGGAAGAGACAATCGTGACATCACAAGCATGAGAAGCCCCTGCACCAGTGCAACTTGCAGTCACAAAAATTCCCATGCAAGTCACACCCCCACCAAAAGCGAATGTCACATCCCCACAGCAAGAGGACATTTAGCCAGAGAAGAAGTCACACCCCACTAGAAGAATTAGTCGTCACACCCCTACAATAGGAGGAAGAAACCAATGAAGAAATTGGAGAATCTGAATTTGTGGATCAACTGGACTTCCTAACACCACTGAAAGTATTGGAATAGTCAGAGGAAGCCCTAAACCAAGAGGAACTTATCCGTCGATGGAGCAGATGAATTCAGAGATGAGCAACAATAGTCTCTGTATGAAAAGCTTCAGGCCTGAGAGCTCTTTACAACCCAATACTTGGATATTGAAGCCATGATAATGCTTGGTCTACTTGGGGACTACAAAAGCAACTCAAGAAAATGGACCTTGATAGGTTCTCTGGATGTAAAAGACATAGAGGATGATTTCAACCTCAGATTTTGTCTCTTGAACACAAAATTCTATTGGGTCTTCAATGTGTTTTGCAGCACTTATTGAATTCCCATGTTGGTTGTATAGAAGAAGAATACAAGGTATAAAGCTGTTGAAGTCTGGAAATGGGTAACTAGATAGAATCGACGAGTCATTCGATAGGTGAAGTCATCATCCTTTCAGAACCCACAATCTATTACTTCAAAAAAGTTCTCGCCAACACCATGTTCGACTGTCACAACACTGAAGCCAGTGTCAAGAGGTAGAACTATATCTTATATAGGGACTACTAAAAGGGAAGAAGGTGAACATCAGGCATATGTTTTTAGAGTATATCTCTCATCGTGCCCACACTAAGAAGGGACTTATAGTTGTTGGGGGATTGTTCATACCTATAGCCAAAAAAAATGCAATTTGGACCTATCTGAGCTACGAGAAAGAAGAGGCCAACCGAGATAGATCTATCCATTATGCTGAGCATGAAGATTATTGCTATCAGGAGAAGTACTTACGTTCTGGTATACAAGGGAAATGAGACGTCTATGGAGCTACCCAAACCTTGCCCTGACCAACATCAGCAATGGAAGGAATTAGTGTAGGATCTAGATGGCACCAAGAGGGGGGGGGGG
>LTAE01000849.1:83129-94594 GCA_001647135.1 Pontederia paniculata
ATCTGGATCTTTTAGCTGTATCCATAACTGTGCTTGCTGTATTGCACATTAGTTTGTGTTCTCAAGTGCAACACTTTGCCAATTTTTATAGTGATGGAAGCTTATACAATGGAAATTTGATTGTAAAGAGCTTTGTTGATATTGTTTTGAGCTTGATTGGTGCAGTAACTACTTTCCTGCATCTGGATCTTTTAGCTGTATCCATAACTGTGCTTGCTGTATTGCACATTAGTTTGTGTTCTTAAGTGCAACACTTTGCCAATTTTTATAGTGATGGAAGCTTATACAATGGAAATTTGATTGTAAAGAGCTTTCATTGTTTCCATGAATTTTAATATTCTCACATGAATTGGATCTGTAACATTTTTCTCATAGTAATTAGAACTGGAACATGATCAATTTGAGTATGATACAGTCTAGTGGAAACACTCATCAAACCTTTTTTCAATGAACATAACTCAACTTGAGTTAAAAATAGAAGGTGATATTTCTTCTATATGGACAATTCGAGAAGCTCAATTCTATTCTCCAGTTGCATTCAAAAGCTTAAAATTGAATCCGACATTGGAAGAAAGTAATTAGATAAGGACTATTGAACAAAAGACCAGTTATATGTGTGCCTTTAGAGTATACTTTGCTGCATTCTTCTTTCGTTAAGCTTCTGCAAATTCTAACTACCATTAAGTACGAGTCCAGACCTTCTTCATATAAAATGAGGTGTCTATCAATGAGATCATTGTGTTCTTTTATTGAGAAAGCACGCTATCATGTGATGTTTGAGTAGTATTTGTAAAAGTGTACAATTATGACAATGGGAGAATAATACTCTTTTATGAATTATAACCTCGCTACACCTAGGAATTGTACTGATACAGCTTCCGAGTTAGATAACTTGTTACACTTGTATAATGTTCTCTGCTGATAATTGTTTGGAGTATCCCCAATAATTCTTATTTTTTCTGGTTACTAGTATTTCACATTTTTCCTTTCCCATCTGTAACAAGGTATATTTAACATTTCCAAATTTGCAGGGTACAAATTGTTGATATTCTCAATAACATGAAAGAGAAGCCTGATGTTGCAACGTTATTGTTGGTAATGTTCTTTACTATACGAAATTTGTGGCAATTGTGTCTCTCCATGTGTCTGCTTTAATTGATCACTTTTGCTGCTGAATATGGCAAACAATTTCATGCTATCGGTGGTAAATTATGGTGCTCATCTGAATAATTTTGTCTTATAAAATTTGATTATTTTGGGTCAAATATCCTGAATGACCATTTGTGAGGGATGATTTTATTCTGTCACATCCATACACTTTTCATCTTCTGCTTTACTTAGTTGTTTTCCTGTATTTTAAGTGATTCATCACTATCAAATCTATTATGCAATCTTGGTAAAATTTTGGCCATTTCTCAGGTGCTACAGCGGACTCTTGAATTTGAGGAAGAACTGGCGGAAAAATTTAGTGGAGGAACTACAAACTCTCAGAATAGAGAACTGGGAAATGATGTAGAAGAAGCTAACGAGGGGGAAAATAATAATAAAATGATCTCTGATATCCGGAAGAAATACGAAAAGAAGCTTGCTATACAACGCGGTGAAGCTGAAACAGTATAAACCAAATGAATTCAGATCTTGTTAACGTATTGATCCAATTGGTGCTCTAATACATTTTGCTTCTTCACTAACAGGAAAAGGACAAGAATAAAGATTTGTCAGTACCTGGTGCTGGGGTAAGCGAGTTTGTTTTTTATGACAAAGATGCTTTCAAACTATAGTTTGGGCCACTATGATTAATCTATTCATCATTTATCATGCCACTTATTTATTCACTGTCATGACAGTTCAACTTTCGTGGGATTATTTCATCTTGTTTTGAGGCACATTTGGGAGTTTATGTAGAGCTGGAGGAGAAAACATTGATGGAGCATTTGGAGAAACTTGTCCAGGTTATTAAGCAGTTTCACTTGAGTTATGATTTCATCTCCTATCATCCATAGGTATGTTCTCACATATAATGCTTTCTTGTACACCCTCAAAAAGTTGTTTTCTTGTAGGAAGAAACGTGGGAAACCGAAGAGGGAAGTCATTCAAATATTCTGTCAAGCAGTGTGCAGGTAATATCTTGTGATGCATGCAAATAATTTATTTCTCTTGTTTATACTCAAAATCAGCAGAGAAACAAGCAGATATTCACTAAACCAGCTTTTAGTGTGATAAAGCAACTTAACATTATATTCCACAGGTATTTGTAATAATAAGGAGGAGCTTAAAGAGATGTAGTGCTTTGACAAAGAATCAGACCCTGTTTAATCTGTTCGAGGTACATATTCTATGTCATGAAGTTTTACAGAAATGCTTATGCAACATAATGAGGTTTCAAATAACAATGACTAACTCTTCCTCAAGGAAGAAAAAAAGACTACGGTAACACTATAATGCCTACTCATGAAAATTTCCTGATTACTCTCAAAATCTAGCTATAATATGAACTTGGAGAGCTTTTTGGTTTTGCCATTAAGAAGAAAGATTCAATACTTTCCAATTTCCTTTGACAACGTTGCACACATTACTTGACGCCTTTATCTGTCCTGTCCACTGTTTGACTTATGGTATAAAGGCTTGCCTTCAGAGTTTTACAGAAAGAAATGGAGCCCCTCATAAAGTGCACAAGTTCATCAAGCCATTTTGTATATAGTTTGTGAGAGAACAATTTTTTTTCTCTTTATGTATGGTAGAGAATGGACATCAAGGAAGAAACAATCTTGACTATTTATACACAATTGTTCCTGCCCATATGGCTAAAGTTGACTATATGAGGGATGAGGACAAAGTGTTCCTGATTGAACTTATCCGCTATTCTCCTTTTGTTTGGCCTTATTGCCATTTGTTAACTTATCTGTAACCCTTTCTTCCTACATGCTTAATAGTTCATTGATTGAAACTTCAAACTAATTGGTGAGCATTAATTAGCCTTGAGAGTCTATAGGAAGATTAAACAAATCCATGTTATAATGTTCATTGTGAGAAAGATGATAAATCAAATGAATTATCGCAGATAATTGCTTTATTTCTACCAAATAACCATGTTTAGTTAAATGGCCATGCACAATCTCTAAATAGTTAAAACCAGTTTGAGTAGCTTTTTCTTGGTATGTCATTTGTAACATGGTATGTTAAACTATTTCATAGATAGTTCACTGAAAAAATTTTCCATATGCATGGTGGTTTACATATGATTATAAGTTCATTCCACACCAGACGAGACTGGAATAGGGTTATGTACATTCTTTTATGAGGGGAGTTTATTCAAATATGTAAATAGAGACTATTTCTACGTATGGATCCTTACGTCGTTGCATTCTATTTAGGACTAGGAATAAGCATACTTGAACCTGCTTTTTTTTTAAGAGGAAAGGATGGCTAGCGGAGTTGGGTAGTCATCCATGTTGTATTACCAAAATTTAGTACTATAATATGTACAAGTGAAAAAAGAGGGGAAAAAACAATCATGTAAAGCCCGGGAGGGTGCAGATACCCCAGAACTAGCCACCCTCCACTTGAACCTGGTTTTGACATATCTATTGTTATTATGTGTTGCCCGTTCTTACTGAGGGTTTCGCAAAGTTTCAGTATTTCTTCCACTTCCAGGATAATTTCCCTTGCTTGTGCTTCATAAAAAGAACTTGCAGGTTGGTGAGTACCCAGATTTGATGATATTGATATAACATCATGAACAATTCTTCTATCTTGCATGATTGGGCTAAGTAAGGAAAAAACTATAAAAAGAAAAAGTAGAATTGAACAACTCTACATGCATCTTTTGTTCATATGATTTTGCAATGGACCCTTTTTCTATTTGATAAAATTGAAAAAAAGAAATCCGTCTGATACAGACCATTTGAATCTTTAGCTCTAGTCTATTGCCAAATTAATGAACCTTGGGGACTCGTAAGGGAGTTAGTTTGACTGGCCGCTTATATTCCCTGAGGAAGTTCTACCTCGTGGAAACGTTCTTTAGTGGAACTTTAGCTTTAACTAGGCATGATCAAGAAAGTATTAGTTTCGCTTGATGGGTGGGGAAGGCTAGACTTATTAATTTGTCCCGTAAACTACTTGGAGCTCAGATCGATTGTATTCTGGGCTGGAACGATGAACTTATTTTAAGTGGCTCATTTCATACCAAAGAAGCCCATGTATGAACAACGATTGATTTTACTTCCGCATCTAGCTACTCTAGGTTGGGAGGTAGATAGGTTAGCCATTAATTTGATTGTATGTTTGTCCCTCTAATTTGTCATAAGGTAGTTGAAAACACCCGGATCTTCACGTTTGAGTTGATTATTGATTACCTTAACTCTAGTAGAAAAAAAATTCTAGAGAGAACTAATTGGTTTTTTAACTTTCAATGTTAAAAGGATAAAAAAACTTCAAACTGTATTCTTCACACATTTTTATGGGTATTTTCATACATTAGGTTTTGATTTCCATGAGATATGCATATTTATCTTATGTAAGGATTTTTGTATCAGCTAATCTGCATCTAATAAAAGCTTTCATGCATAAGGATAACATGGGCTGCTGGATGATAATATTCATTCATTACATTTTTTCGTTATTTTGTGTTTCATTTTCTTTTATATCAATGTTAAGCCTGAGTGCATTGAATAGCTAACTTTGAGACTATTATTTATAACCTTTAAAGAATTCATAAATAATATAACTTACAGTCTCCTAGATGTCAGTCTAGATGAGAATATGTCTCAATGTAACTCAGTGGCTATCTTTCATATCATGTTGTGACTTTTGAGTACCATGCAACTTAAGTGGAATGTTATTGTAAACCCAATTTCTAATGAGATAACCTACTATACTCCGCCATATCTTGACATTTAATAGGTTTTTAAAAGAATTCTCAAAGCTTATGCAATAAAGCTCTATGCCAAATTGCCCAAAGGGGGTACAGGGATTGTTGCAGCTGCCACTGGAACTGATGGACAAATCAAGGTGATTTGCTTTCTTTCGATGTGCTGAATTACAGGACTCACTAATACATTTACCTGCATTTAATGGCTACATTATACTTATGTGTAATTACAACTGTTACAGACATCTGACCGTGATGAGAGAATGATATGCTACATTGTCAATACAGCAGAGTATTGCCATAAGACTGTGAGTTGATTAGAGCTTGTGGTTTCTAGAATAAAGAATTATAATAGCAAGAGGTGCAACATTTTACAAAGGAATTTCAATCTTCTTAGTACTCATCCTTCTCTTCATCAAAAAGAAAATCAATCTTAAGTTGTTGCATTATTTTGTTAAGAAGTCTTATTATAACTTTGATAGACTGATCACTTCGGTTTTATTTTCAACTTGTGATTCATGTAGCTCTTCTTTTTTCGGAACTAATAAACTTTCCTGTGTAATGTTGCATCAGTCTGGTGAATTAGCTGAGAATGTCTCGAAGACTATTGATCCATCACTCACAGACAAGGTGGATATGTCAGAAGTTGAGGTAATAAGTTCTTTCTGGTGTTTCGATTTCTAATGTAAGTTGTCCTGTCTTTTATACATAAACATTTTATATTTCTGTAGGATGAGTTCTCAGCTCTTATCACAAAGGCACTATTGACATTAGTGCATGGTCTTGAGACCAAATTTGATGCTGAGATGATTGCAATGACTCGCGTTCCGTGGGCAAGTCTTGAGAGCGTTGGTGATCAATCAGAGTAAAATCTCACGAACCAGTTCTATTTCTTGTTCATTTTTCAAAATATGAACCAATATATCATTTGTTGATGATTACCTAGTCTTAAATTAGATGTGTTATCAACAACCCTAAAAGTTTAAACCGATAGAAACAGCATTATCATTAGATTTATATTCACAATCCTCCTCATGCGTGAGTCTCTGACAACTTTGGTTTAGCCTAAAGTCCAACGCGTGGACAACTAAGGAAGGAAATTAATTTTTAATACGAGTTACATCAAAATTTGAACTCAGGACCTCCTGCTTTGATACCTTGTTAAATTAGATGTACTACTAACAATCTTAAAAAGTTAAACCGATAGGAATAGCAACATTTTTATATATATATATATATTTTTTTTGTAAGAGTTTTATATTTATATTCTTAACACCTAGTTGGAGCTTAGACCGTCTCCAGAAAACACACTATTATTGAATAGTTGTATCAAAACTCAAGTTCTTGCTCCATTTATAATTAGTTTGAGAAAAGTCTAATTTATTTTGAAAAGATTGAAAAGTCTGGTTGTTTCTCAGTTGTGTGTTTTCTTAATATTGTCGCTTTATTCCAGTTGTTAATTGAAAGATGGAATCATCTAATCAAGAGCGTATTTCTGAAAGCAATTTTAAATATTATGTGTTGAGTTTAGAAAAGTCGAATTATAGGTTAGTTATATTGGATTTTAATTGTCAGAAACCTTCAATTGTCACTTTGCAGATATGTCAATGGAATTAACTCTATACTTGCTAGTAGCATCCCTGTTCTCGGAAGCCTACTATCTCCTACGTACTTCCAGTTTTTCTTGGACAAGGTAAAGTGTTCAAGCCATGACTTGTATAGTTAAATATGCTTATTTACCAATAATACTGTTTCTATGTATGATATTGAATGTGATGTCAATGCTTGCCATATATGTTTCTCCTTTTGCTTGTCCATTCATTTTATATGGTCTGAGGTTGTATATTTTGGTTGCCATTTAAATTCTATGTCAGAATGGGCTTTTTTTTTCCTGTTCTATGAAGGCCCATATTTGTCACAATGAAATAATCTTCGCCACTTACGATTTTGTAACCTCTGTCACTATATATTGGTTTTAGCCTACCTATTAAAGGTTTCATTTTGAAATCTCTAAGAGGTGCTTCAACAACTTTTTATATCGGAGATTCTAGCTCAGAGCCTGCCAGTTGTACAGGGTTTCATTCTGAAATTGCCAAGAACATTTGTTTTTTTCTTATAAAGAAAATATACTCTTTGGAATACTGAAGGTTTAGTTTCAGTTCTAGGAAGTTCCCATTCTCTTTTTGTTTTGTTGGCATTTCCAATTATGTCTATCCTCTGTCTTTCTGTAATTTGGTTTATTTGTCAGATTAGCTAACAAAAAACTGCTATTGCTGTTTTGCAGCTGGCAGCAACTCTTGGTCCTCGATTTTACCTCAATATTTATAAATGCAAGCATATATCTGAAACTGGTGCCCAACAGGTACTTTGCATTATGCCCTCATCGTTTCAGTATAAAATGTTTGTTTTTTGTAATAATTTTATTTTCATGTGAACTTTGTTGCAGATGCTCTTGGATACTCAGGCTGTAAAGACAATGCTTTTGGAAATTCCTAATTTAGGGAAGCAGGTAGAGAAATTGTGTATTGAGTGCCCTTATATCCATCTAATATCTGACATGGGCTATAACCGTCATGTATACTTTCAAGAAAACTATCATGTTTTTCTCTGTTGCTAAAATTCTCCATAATTGATAATGCCACTTTTGGGTTTGACAAACAAGAATCTTTGATGCTAAGTAGTGGTAAGCAGTAACCAGTTAATGCTCTAATACCATTCTGTGATGATGTCAATCTTGTTTTGTGTAATTCTGTACAATCAAAGAAGTCAAGTGGTAATGAGTTGATTTAAATGTGAAGATGTTACCACATTGACATCTCTGACAAACTTTTAAATTTCATATAAATGATGATTTGTTTTACCTTGGCAGACAGCAGTTGCTGCTAGCTACTCCAAGTTTGTTACTCGTGAAATGAGCAAAGCTGAAGCCCTTCTGAAGGTACATCATTGACTTATTAAGATTATTTGGGCCAAATAATCAATTTGATGAAAATTTGATCTTCTGCAGGTTATACTATCTCCTATTGATTCTGTTGCAAATACCTACCGAGCACTACTTCCTGAAGGCACGCCTATGGAGTTTCAGAGGATACTTGACCTCAAGGTTGCATTGTGCCTCTATTTTATTACTTTTCTAATGTCTATATGAATGTTGAACTCAACTACATTTTAATATTTATCTAAAAAGAAGCAACATTTTAATATTTTCTTCAAGCATTGTTTTGTGTCAGATGGTCTCCTGATAAAAGATCTGCAACAGAAAGTTCAGACTTTTGCATCATAGAACTTGCAGCTAATATGTAACAAAACTTTGACCTTTTAGATGATCAAGATGATTTTTGTTTCTTCTCCAAATTCCAAGTAAAAATCAGGAGCAACTGATCAAGTTTGTTTGTTTCTCTATGCATGGCTTCTCACTTCTCAGCATATGATCCCGATTGCATTTCACTGCTATTAGGCTGACCGGGCTTAAACTTTCTTCCGATTCAAAAGAATTTTAGCTAAAAACTTCTGTCAAAAATTTGAAAGATCCATCAAATAAGCCCGTGCCTAATTCATATGCTTGAAGACTGATTGTGAACTGTGTTACAGGGTTTAAAGAAAGCAGACCAGCAATCTATACTTGATGATTTTAACAAGCAAAACTCAGGAATTATACACCCCACTGTGGTTCCATCAGTTGTAATTCCATCTGCTGTTCCAACTGCTCCAGCTGCTCCTGTAACATCCACGTCAACTACCTCGAGCAGTCTCACACAAGCTGTCGCCATGGCATCCCGAGAAGATGTTCTAACTCGTGCTGCTGCTCTTGGTAGGGGAGCTGCTACCACTGGTTTCAAGAGATTCCTGGCATTAACAGAAGCAGCCAAAGATAGGAAGGATGGACCCTTCCGGAAACTCTTCAATACTTGATCACTTTTTATTTTATGGCCTATATTGCTGAGCGATGCTTGTTTTACACATCTACAGAAAATTTCATCATGCATCCAGTGTAAAGTTCTTCCCATCTGAACAAGCAGGATCTAAGTTTTTCTCCAAAAAAACATCTTTTGTTGTAAAGGATTTCTGTATCATTCTTTCCCATGAATATAGCTCTTGACCGGACCTATTAATTGTTACAAGGTTGTAACACATGAAGTTAAATGAGAGTTATGATAAGCCAAAGTGAATCAGCTGATTGACCCTCTGTTCCTTTGTTTTTCATCTTTTTGTTATGCGTAGATCCATGCCGACTAATAGACTATTTGAATGAAAGAGTTGTTCCTAATATATGCTCTACTTGAATTAGTATTTCAACAGAAACAAAGGGCAAATTGTGTGATTTACAAGACTGTGCTCTATATTGGTGCTGAATCAAAGCATAGAATGTTGATCCAGAATGGTGGAACTCATTTCATTTTACCAAATTTGCTACTTATGTAATTTCCATGGTTGTCTCCCTCTTGCAACAGTTATGAGTTACAAGATCCGATCAAAGACCAAGTTCTTGAATGTATTAGATTATTTCTGATTCATTGATTTATAACAAACAGAACTCCAGATGAGATGTGTATTTTGTGTCACTTGCTGCCATTTAACTTAAGACTTGATAAGTTACTTTTTATGTATAAGGTGGTAAAAATTTATCCATTTGATTAACAAGTGAATTAGTTCAAGTGTCTTGTAAAAAAAACGTAACATTTTAATTTTCAAACTGAATTAATTAGGACTTATTTATGCTTTTGACTATTAGGGTTCCAAAAATAAAAAAAAAATCTAATATTGTGGCCTTATCTGATTGATTGAGAATTCATGCTATTAGCCAATCAGGTCTCAGTTAAGAGGCAATTAGAGACTCAATTGGTCTTTGCCACTTTTCCTTGCGTCAGGTATCTAATCCAAATCATGAAACAGACTCAAGAAATGTCCCATATCGTATATCCCTTGTTTAATACATGCATCATCTGGCTTCAGTCACATCATCACTAATCATACCAACTTAGCAGATTGAACTACTTTAATTGACCAAAATCAAGAAAAAAAGACATGGATGTAGCCATCTGCATTGAAATAAAGCCAATTTAGCACCAAAATGATAGTATAGGAGTCCAAAGACAACCCAACTAATCAACTCTTTCTTAATTAGTTTATCAAATTTTTGCTAAAGTGAACTAAAATTCTGTATTATAATTTTTTTCTCATGTTAATCTGATATCCAAAAAATTCTCAACAATGCAAATCAAGTGTGGACTTGATTAAGAATCCCTTTAAAAACATATTACATCTTGGATTAAGCTTCTTGATCTCCTGTGATTAAGGCACAGTAACAACACCCGTGAGGTTGGGTCTGCATTATTTGATGTTGGTGTCTCTCCTACCAAAACTATATCATCTGCATATACATTTGTCCTCCATGATTAAAATGGTGCATCTTTCTTGGTCTTCATGTTAACACTTTTAACACTAGCAAATCTTGTCATTGGCCAAAGTCCCTGTGAGAATGCGGGGGACACAAATTAATGTAGCATTCCTGAAAAATTAACTGCATGCGACAGATCAACAATAAAACAACACTCATGATCATATTAGAAAGAAATAATGAATGAAAAATATATCTCATAAGTATTAATTGTCCAACCACCTTTTAATTTCCTTTTTTTCTTCATGTTAAAATTAGTCTTATAAAATATCTTGAGAAATTTGTTTCAAGGTTATTTTTTTATGTTAAGAAAAAAAGAAGGAACAACAAGAGGATTGGAAGACATATATCCACTTGCAAATATGAAAATGACTAGAGGTACATATATATGCAGTAGACATTAAAAAGGAAGGAAGAATCCAATATCTGTGTAGTGGATGATGATTGGTACATACTACTAACAATTAAGGGAGATCAGATCATAGTAGGGTATGAGGTGCCCTGATGGGATGAGTTTTCCAAACTTTGCTGTGACTTGTGGGATATGGAATGGAGCCACGAAGCTACTCATGATGCCTTGACCCCTTTCCATCAAGGCATGCACTGCACAAGTTGCATTGGTCGTCAAACGAATTGAGAAGCAACAAAGGAATACACGCGAACACCCAAATATAATACACCAAATAATTGATGTTATGTATATAGGAAAACAACAATGTCTCTAGGTGCCCATGGAGGAGTTACATATTATAAATTCATGGAATCAAATGCTTTACAATGATCAAATATAGAGGCATTTGATTTCAATCTAGTTAAGATTATTGATATTTTCAATTCGTGAATCAAGAGATCTTGAATTCAATTATCTGAATTTAATTTATCTCTTGATTTTTAATTTCTCTTTTTTCATTGTATTTGGCCCATCTGCCATGGAAAAATAAGAGTTGTATGTTTACTTGTAATGTTTAAAGGAATGGTTGATTCAAGTAAACTTTTTGTGAAGATCTTTGTTAATTAGTAGAAGCCAATCATTAACACTCACAGGATCAATCACAGAACTAATTGTGCATTATACTGGAGAAAAGAATGTTTGAACAGAATATAAAGCTACTGCTTACTGAATTGAATAAATGCAATGTCAAGAAAATTATATATATATATATATATATATATATATAAACTTTCTGCAGTCCAAGA
>LTAE01000850.1:3579-45871 GCA_001647135.1 Pontederia paniculata
CTCTCTCTCTCTCTCTCTCTCTCTCTCTCTCTCTCTCTCTCTCTCTCTCCTCAGGTTCTCCAAATTTCACTATCAATCACCACCAACCTCTCACCATCGCGATTACCAAACTGCCCTTGCCACCTACGTCCTCTCTCTCTCTCTCTCTTCCTCTCTCATCACCTTCTCCTCTTGCTCCCACCCTCTCTCTCTCTCTCACCATGAATCCTACAGAGCACCTCCCTCACCTCCCCACCAGCGGCGTGTTCAAGAAAGCCCACCTCATGGCGTCCTCCAACCCACTCCTCTCACCTTCTTCTTCCTCTTCGTCTTCGTCGTCGGCGTCGTCCTCCTCCCGCCATTTACCTCTGAGTATATCCAGCCTGAACCATGATCACATCGTCTCCATCCTCCACCTCCTTCCCGCGGACTCCATCGTCTCCTTCTCCATGACCTGCAGGAGGTTCAGGTCCCTGGCCTCGTCGGACGCCCTGTGGGAATCCATCTGCAGAAGGGATTGGGGCGCCGCCGCCGTCGACGCGCTTCTCGCCGTCTCCCAGGAGGAAAGGCGAGAGCTTTCTTGGAAGAGGCTCTACCAGCAGGTCTCCGAGCTGAGTTCCCTCTCCTGCCGCCGGCTGTCCGGTAAAGGCGGCGCCTTTCCTAAGCCCCGGGCCTCCCACTCCCTCAATTTCGTCTCAGGTTGGCTTATTCTCTTCGGCGGCGGCTGCGAAGGAGGTTAGCCACTGACATTGTTGATGCATTGATGGTAATACAGCATTTAGTTCTCGTGAAATGAATGGATTTTGATCCAAATTGCTACTTTTTATATGCCTGTTCATCGTTTGAAGTTTGGTCGATGTGCACAAATCTTAGCATTTGTTTTGTGGCTTAAACCTATAAATAAAGCTATCTTCTTTTTTACGGAAAGACACAAAAGGTACGCACCTGGTCAGTTTGTCCAAGACAAGGTGACAACTTGGGGTAAAAGATTCTGAGGTGCTTGTCTTAAAATAGGCAACTGCCATCAGCTTCTGCAGTATCGAACATATGCAGTTGATTGTGCCCATTGCTTTTGCTACCTTTCTTTTGGGTGCTAAGTTTTGCTACGTTGATAGGTTTCCTAATGTGTTTGTTCATGTTGAAGTTGTTTCAGTGTCCACAAGCTATATTACATCTTGGCTTTATTTGTTTATTCTTTTGCTCAATAGATTTGTATTATATCCTCTTGGTTTTAGTCCCTTTGTAGTTTTCCCTGCATAGATGCATGCTTTAAATTTTTCCTTTGCAGAAAACTTCTTCGCACATCAGATCTATGGTTTCTCGTTGAACTCTTTAAATCCTTGATTATCATCTTGAAACAGTACTTTCTAGAATTTCTTTTTAGCAGGTAAACCGCATGATGATAAACTCATTGTATGTCCAGGAAATTTCCAGGATTTTTCATATGTTGTCATTTGTTGTCCTTTAAGGAAAAATGCCTCTCCCTAGTTTTCTCTTGGTTCTCATGTCTTATAGCAGAAACATTCACTGTTTTGGAAGTAATGACTATGATTACGAATTCAGGTGACACTGGCTCAAAGAATTTTCAGATGTATTAGAATGGGTTATTCTACAATGTCTTCTTTGCTGCAAAGATCTTTAAGTGCACATGTTCCCTGCTAGGATACTCTATGTTGGCACGAGTCTCACATTTGTGCTTCAAAGTTTACCATTTTCCTTCCAAATATTATCTCTTTCGAAAACCATGCCAGTTGGTGAAGCCCTTGTTTCAATTGAGGGAACGAACTAAATGTGTGACTGTCCATGAATCTTTGATTGTGATTTGTTATTACAAACTGAAAGTGGATGTCATCTCAAAAAAATGAAAATATTGGATATGATGATGATCTAAGAATTGAGTTGTTCCTGAACATCTTCATGGCAACTTTGAAGCATTATTAGGTTCTGGCTCATGCTACAATCATCATCCTTCAGATTATGATTAATAATCATATGTAACTATCTTATCTTTGAATATCTTGACATCATGTATGCTTATGAATTCTGATAAGAAAATGGCATGCTGATATATTCCTGTTCTTATTGATTCAGGGCGCCATCTTGATGACACATGGGTGGCATACGTAGGAAATGGATTTAACAGGCTTCTCTGCTGGAAGCAAGTTGGTTTGGGTGTCCCAAGTGGTCGTTTTGGTCAGAGCTGCACACTTGTTGATGATTCCCTAATCTTGTTTGGTGGTATAAATGATAATGGAGATCGCTTAAATGATACATGGATTGGTCGTGTTCTTTGTGAAGGGCAGCATGATGTTAAGATCTCATGGAGGTTACTGGATGTTGGCCCCTTGGCTCCGCCCCCTCGCGGAGCCCATGCGGCATGCTGCATCAGAGATCAGAGCATTGTGATTCATGGGGGCATTGGATTATATGGCCTTAGACTCAGTGATACATGGATATTGGATTTGTCTGAAGGCCTAAAGTACGGTAGGTGGCACAAAATAGTTTATGGCCGGCCATCACCTCCACCACGTTCCGGCCACTCATTGACATGGATTGGTGGCACCTTTATGGTTCTCTTTGGTGGAAGGGGCTCGGGCTACGAAGTTCTTAATGATGTCTGGATCTTCGACATTGGTGGCGACCATCCAGAATGGAAGGAATTTAAGCATGAATTGTTGAGCGTGCCAGATGAAATGCCGCTCCCACGAGTTGGACATTCAGCATCAGTGATACTGGGTGGCAAGGTTCTCATATACGGCGGGGAAGATGCACAGAGGTATCGGAAAGATGATTTTTGGGCGTTAGATATCGGTATTCTAATGAGATTTGAGACCTTGGGATCACGGAAAGCATCAAGAAAATTGTGGAAGAAGCTACAGGTTGAAGGGCAGTGCCCAGATTACAGATCATTTCATGGTGCCTGCACAGACAGGTCAGGTCGTTTTGTATATGTTTTCGGAGGTATGATTGATGGCGTTGTTCATCCTGCAGAAGCCTATGGATTGAGATTTAACGGTGACTTGTATCGGGTGCAACTTGTACTGCACAATTAGGCATTTGTTAAGTGTTCTTCTGTAGAATTACTAGTCTTTCAAATAGTTCTGTAGATAATAGACATCTAATGATAAAAACAGCTCACAGTAAGAGCCTTCTCATTAAGCTCATATTTCATATCAACATAAGTTGCAGGATGTATACCGGGCGTCCTTTTGAGTTCCTCGAAATCAGACATGTCCAGAAAGTCTGTAATCTAACAGAGGTCACTGCGGACTACAAATGGTGAAGATGATAATCTTTTACTTTGTAACTCTATGATTTGTCTTATCGGTTTAGAACGTTTCCTTTTTGATACTTCAGAAATTTGTCAACTTTGTCCTCTGGGGAAAGCCATGAAGTTAAAGTGTACACTGCTATGCGCTATGTAGGACCATTTCCGTTTGTTCTTTCAGATAAAACCACATATGGGAGCTAAGATGTCAGAATCACAAATGATTTATTTAATGCCATGGACTTTGATTGAAAACCATGAATGTGATTGATCATTTGAGCTTCTTTGATGAGAGGGACTTGAAGTGTTTCTTCTTTTTACATTTTCATCATGACACTTGGGAGCTGTTTCTAGCAGGAAACTGTGTTTTGACTGATAACTGTTACTTCATAGCTTGTGAACATGCTAATCCTTTACCCAAATATTGCTAATAAAAAAATGTATTAATTTCACCAACGTCCAAGAAAACAGATGCACAGGAAGAAGGCAAGCAAGATCTTCACATCCTAAATGAAATCAAGGAACTTTGGATTGCATGGTCCTGCACTGGTCCACCCTCGTAGGTTTAGATCCCTGCACAGAGCTTGGAAAGCAATGTCAATTCATTGCTGGGCCTTGTCTGCATGAATGCATTGACAGAAACAAGGGGACCGGCAGAATGCGTCTTCCGTCATTCCCTGCAAAATAACATTTTTTTTAAAACGATTGCTGCCAAGATCATTCCCAACATTATGTTGACATCTAGATCAAGGGCCACAAGTCATTTATACTGAATTCTTATACAAAAGAATGTGGAGAAAAGAAAGGTAAATATCATCCATCCAGAACCAACAATTGCAATTAACAGACAATAAAGAGTTCCAAGACAAATGGGGGGCACAAAAAATAAAAGTTAATAAAAAGAAATGTAAGCCAAATTGAGCTCGAGTTCTAAAATCATGCATCTATCAGTTACTGCATTCATGCCAAATAGTATGGCAAACCATCAAAGAAACAGGCGCTGCACTAAACGGAAAAGGTTTAGTGCAGCCATAAAGCTGCCTCCTCTCCTACCACTGGATCTCCTATGGCAAAACATGAACAGAGAAAGCGGTGTATTTTGCATCATCAGTTCATTCACCTGCCCGTAGACACTGGAATGATGAAATCTCGTGCATAGTACATAACAGACTATAGAACTATGCATGTTCAGCAAACCAAAAATGAAAAAAAACATGCTGTTGCCAATACAAATAGGACAGAAAAAATTCAGAAGGAAAAACTCCAGAAGTTCAAACCAAGGAAGATATAATCACCCTGTACTCATGAATTGTACATGAGACAACTTGCAAAGTTACTTCATGCACCAACATACTCATGAAGGTACAAAGTTTGCATCATCCAATTGTGTTACTCACAACAATATCACATTGTAAGCAAAGCAATGATCGATTGTACTCTCAATTTATTTCTGCTTTCTTTGCAAATAAATAAAGAAAAAACCATGGTTCGGCAGCAATAATAAGAACTGGAGCAATTGTCCAACTTTGATCCCAACACCATCTTCTCAACCCTGAAGACAGGAAATAAAAAGTGATTACCATTAGCATTCAATGGCGTAACCCTCTAAAAAAGCGCATTCAATGACATAAATGTGCATAAAGTGGATTGCCTCTGGCTTCATTTGACGGTCCAAAGGTCTGTGTATATTTACATATCAAAAGGTGCCTTCAAACTACATTAGATTTTACAAGGAAAAAACATGAACTGGATGCAATGAGGCAATTTTATGGTATAATATATAACAAACCATTGATTATCCCTCTGGAGATATAGAGGTCCCAATTCCGCTTTCCAGCAGATTGCAAGAAAAAGGAAAGCAAACATAGTTCTCACAGATACTACTCTTCTTTCTTGAGACAACTCTTTTCCTTGTGATAAGGCTCTCAGAAAATACTATAACTCCACAACTTAAGATATGGGAAGGAGCATATACTGAAGCCGGGAAATTGTTTAAGATATATGGTTAAGTTTGAAATCTAAAAGTCATTCATCCAGATTCCAACATATCAACTATTTCACCAGAACACTAAAATTATAAAAATGTCAAGCTTAAAGAGGTCGTACTTCAAGAAAACTGTTTTCTAGAATATATATGGTTAAGTTTGAGGCAGCAGCTTTCTTGGCAACAGAGTCGTCGTTGCTTTTCTTGACTTTCTTCCACCAACATGCCGCCTTTTTTCCTACTCCTCCCAAAAAATATAATATGGAACATAAATAGCAGACCAACCATGGAGATGCCAAATTCCTATGCTTCTCATGGGATAAAGAACATATTTGAAAACAATAAAACCCAGAATAGATGTATTAATTTTTTTGAGAGGGATAATAGATGAATTATACATTGTTTTTTACGAGGTGAATATAAATAGTTACCTATTTCTTATGAATACTTGCTTGTCAAACAACCTTGACTACCTAAATATTTAGGATAATGTTAATAAAGTAAAATGATTTTTGAATTCATCTGATTTCTGAGTTGCCCACTTATAGTGTAAATCGTGGTTCCCCTTTAATTCTCACAACTGTTTCTAGGTGTTCAGAATGCAGTCAATCATCTATTTTAGTTAGACCTTAAAAAGAAAGTAAATTATTAACTTCTAGTTACATTTCCCCATGTCAGTGTGTCCACAAATAATTCTGCTTGGGGTAGAAAATCCACTGATGGTGACTACTAGGATTCTTCATTTTGCTCCTAAACCTAGTTAAACCATGAAATTCAAACTTAAGGTGCAATTTTGATATCATATATTGCATCTCATCCCCTTTCACAAAAAATGATTCCACTGCATTACAGTCTCTTGAATCCTATTCCAGAATAAAATGGCATCATTGTAGACTTGAGTACACATCTAGACATAGAACACCTTCAGGTGTCTACTCTTAAGCCGTTGAAAGTTTGAGTACGTGGCCAAATTCACTACTGGAAGAATTTTCTCTACCAGGAATGCAGTTAAATAATGTTGCTTGGTTAACCCTGAGAGCTAGCATAAGGAAACGTGATGGAGCATATTCATGATTTTACAAGAGATGTTGCCCATACACATCTTTCTGGGTCATATGGTTTCAGTGACATACATGAATACTTAAGAGGAAAGAACCTCTGAAAGAGGTAGGTGGGCGGGGAGGTGGGGGGGATGGCGGGTGCTGAGTCCAACAATCAACCGATTTTTATGATTCTCATACTGCCCACTCGTTTCAATTAACCTTCCAAGACTGGTTCTTTTTTCATCAATTAAGAAGATTCTTGCTTCTAATCAACAAGGCAAATGTATGAAATAATGGTCAAGAGAATGATTATACTGACGGAAATAACCAAATGCCAATCTACTTTTTGCAGTAAAAGATGAAGAAAGCATTCCAGCACTAATTCTCATTTAAGAACAACCTTCAAAATCTTGAGTATAATTAATCAGTCATCAAATATTGGATGTTGATGCGGTTTATAAATCAACGAAAGAAACCAAATCCCTGCTAAACCCAATAAAGAGTGTCATTTATCTTAAAGAATATGAATCAGCCACGATTCATATCCTAGCAGTTCTATCCATAAAGAAACCATCTTCTCAAAACTTTAGCTATAACATCATTCTACTACTCTAACACAATTCACACATTGACCACCGCAATGTTTGTTGTGAACTATTTTGTATGGAGGATAAAAAAACAAAATTATGTTCCTTTCATGAGAAAATAGTTTACAGAGCGCTCCTCGTCATCGAGTTCCATTTTCATGAATAATTCTACAGAATCCAGATTTCCATTGATATTTTTGACTTGGCCATTCCATGCTGAGATTTAGAAAATAATTGCAGACACAAAGATCCCGCATTTAAGGCTAATCCGACCTTGTTAGAGTTGCTGACACAAAAAAAAAATCAAAGAAACGCGATCAACTGGCGCAAAGGGATTTAATTCAAACCTGTGTGAGAAATCGGGTGGCATGCCGATCAGTGGTGGCCTCCGCCGGCGGCGAGCTGCTGCTGGTGCTCGAGGTGGCGGCGCTCGTGGGGGAGGGCGACGAGGTATGAGAAGACCATGCCGCCGAAGCAGACGTGGTAGAGGGGCATGATGGAGCTGGTCTCTATGTACTTCTCGATGTAGCGGTCCACCGCCTGGTTCGCGCTCCTCTTGATGTTTTCGCACGACAGCTTCGGCTTCAAGTAGCCCGGCACCTCCCTCAACTTCATGCCCTTGATCTCATGGTAGAGCGCGCGCATCGCCATTGGAGAACCGCCTCCTGTTCGCCGGAATCCGATCGAAGAAGGAGGTGAGAACGAGATCGGATTTGCTTCAATCGATCCAAATGCTCTCGAACACTGTAACCCTAATTTTTCCCAATCTGACGGATGACGAAATAGAATTGTATGAGTGGTTGTTAAAGCCCATTAACGTGCCACGGGCTCAATAGAGCCGATCGATTTGGGCCTCATAAAGCCCAAAAACACATGGAGGATTTGCTCCCAAGATGATATCAATAAAGGCCTCGAAGAAGAAGCCCATGGACTCCAAGCTTTTATGGGATCAATAAATGTTTTTTCTTCACCTTTTTTTTAATGCAAACTTACTAGTAAAAAAAAAGAAATTTTCACCTTTCTTTTAATGAAAACTTACTAGTAAAATGGAATTTGGAATATTTTTTTCACCAGTGCATGTATCGGTTTAAAAGAAGGGATCCACATGTTAATAATTAAAAGAAGGTAATGGGTCATAACTTTTTGGAAGGTTTAAAGAAGAAGCCCATGAACTCCAAGCTTTTATGGGATCAATAAATGTTTTTTCTTCACTTTTTTTTTGAATGCAAACTTACTAGTAAAAAAAAAAAAGAAATTTTCACCTTTCTTACTAGTAAAAAAGGAATTTGGAATATTTTTTTCACCAGTGCATGTATCGGTTTAAACGAAGGGATCCACATGTTAATAATTAGAATAAGGTAATGGGTCATAACTTTTTGGAAGGTTTATATATAATGATATTATAAAAGTAAAGTTAGTATATATTTTTTAAATCAACATGTATTGAATTTTTATTCAAATGTGCAGTTTTTAGAAAATGATTTACAAATTAATTTCATCCCAACTTAGAATTAGTATTTGTTACCAATTTCAAGGTAAATTATTTGTAATATTTCCTTCATGTAAATGGCCTTTTTTGTTATCAAAGGACCAATGCCTAGTGCATTTTAAATTATAAGTCAAAATAAATGCCTAATGCATCATAAGTGTTTGCCAAGTCCGATGATATCATCGACCCATATATATGTTAGGATCACACAATTGATCTCTCATTGACCCTCATTCCATTCAAGATGAGGCGACTGACCTACACTACGCCCGTAGGCACCACATTCTTTGAGTCACAATCTACCAAAAGAAATTGCTCCTTAGTGAACCAATACATCATTCTACGAAGAAATGATATGAAGCAAATGGGGAAAGTCTAAAGCATGGATCTCATGAGGACTACCTCACAAGAGTAGCCTCGAACTCCAACCATACAACTCGTGTTCTATAACAAGTGTCCACTTATGTCAACCAATATGGTTGTATGATGGTAATAGCCCAAATATATGATCGACAAGGTGTTGATGAGAGTACACAACTCCTTCACGCTGTGGCCATGCCAAAAGAGATAAAGGAGGAGCCAACATGAATTATCTATACTTCCCAAAACCACTAGAATGGTGATTCTATGTGACTTTCAATGAAGAATAAGATATTGATTAAGAGTACCAAGTAGTGCTTCAAAAATAATTTGCGTCATGGGATCAATATGTATACACATTTGTCGCTTGCATGTCATCAATTCATTGAGAGAATTATACTTTAATTTAGATTTCTTTTGGACTTAGTTAATCAGGTGAAATCAACAAGGACTATGGTGTTTATGCATTTGTTACTTCCATTTCATGAAATCATTAAGAGAAATTGATTTTAGTTTATAAATTTGAGTACAAATCTATTTCAAGAGGGAAGAATGATACAATTTTAAGTGGATATAAACAAAGACAACTTGTTTACAATTAAAACAATATAGCTTTGAGTTGAAGTTAAAGAAAAACTATGTGAAGTTATTATTGCTAAATCTGGATGCTATAGAAAGAATCCTTTCCATGATGTGATAAAACCATTGGACAATACTATATCAAGATAATAAAACGAACACAATGTTTCCTCAAAAGAGCACGAGATACATCGAATGATCTAAAAAGTTTACAACACCAACATATCATGGAAATCATCACAAAGATCAACTTAGGCTATAAGAAACAAGATAATTCATTTTCTAACTAATAGTCAAAATTGACTAAAATGCCTTTTCTAACTAATAGTCAAAATTGACTAAAATGCCCTTTCGATTGAAGATTTCATTTAGGTCATATTAACATTCTGGTCCTTTGAAGCCATGAATATTCTTAAGTTTTCTCTAAGGGTAAAAGGATTACTAGGAGGTAAGGTAGAGCATGCTTAGCCAATTAATCAACTCAATTTATTAATCGATCAAATTTTTATTCGATTAATTGAATCGAATTATGCAATTAAAAATGGTTCTATTAACGAATAATAAGTTTAGTATCCGAATTCATTTAGATGAATAATTAGATGAACTTTCAATTTCAAATTGGCAGTAACCGATAATCAAAATTATTTATATTATTATATACATTGAATTTATAGGTTTTTTGTTAGATCACACTTTTATTCTAATTATTCACTACTTTTTATCTTTAAATTATGTTCAAGTTTAGCATTTTTATTTTGAAAATATATTTTGTTTATTTTTAGTTTATTTCAAACTTTATGAAATTAATAATATTTTTATAAATATATTCTTTTTCTTTCAAATAAACAAGTGGATTCTTCGAACTGAACCAAAACTTTTTGTTAACCAATTTTTTCGAGGTAGATAACGAATAAATTTTTAAGTCATTGATTAATTAATCAAATTATCAGATCAATTAATTCAGGAGAGGTGCAAAAGTATAAAGGTTGAGGACGACATTTACAAAATTTCACTTTTCATATGAAGTCCTTTGGCTGTGTTTGGTTGGGGTATAATATAGGGATAAGAGTTTATCCTCTAAATTATACCCAAACACTTAAGTTATACCAAAAAATTAGAAGGGGCAATTTTGTCATTAAAAAATTATACCCAATTGTATAACATGAGTGAAAATAATACATGCTATTAACTTATACCATTATTTTTTGGCAAGAAGGTACCTTATTATTCTTGTATCCAATCAAACATGAATGAGAATAAAAATAAGGTATAATTATACCATGAGTATAACTATACTTATACCAGGTATAATAATATTTTATCCAAACACTGCCTTTGAGTATATAGTCTCCTGTAGACTGATATTTGGGGTGGATATAACTGTTAGTAATGGAGTGACCACTCAAACTGTTGCGGATATTACACGAGAGAGAGACAAGATCGCACACAGAAGAAGACTCCCGTATGGGACGGGCGGCTTCGTCGCCCCAACTTTTCAAGCGGCCTGTGATTTTCTGGGGGGCAATGTAGGGTTAATCACTGGGTTAAGATTCAAGGCATTATCAACACAAACCTTGGTGTACTAGATCCATCAACAGCTCATTGAGGCGATTTACGATAGCCCTAATCACGATGAGAAAAATGATATTTAATAAGATCAAAAATCTTCCATATGATTCGTTGGTGCGTTGGATAGCTCGAAGAGTATCGTCAATTCAATTTTTTGAAATAATAATAATAATAATAATAATAATAATAATAATAATAATAATAATAATAATAATAATAATAATAATAATAATAATAATAATAATAATATGACACGTATGGCCATCATGTCACATATCTATAGTAACCTAGAAGCAGACAAATTTCTTTCAATATTTAATTTTAAAGAATAAATATAATAGAAAAAAATCTAATAAAGTTGCATGTAGAAAGCTGCTCGATCATGCACCCAATGTTTACCAATTTTATATCACAACTCTTCTACATCTATGTTGTCATAATTGAGCAATTAACTTTTTGCTTGGAATTGAATCAATAAGTTGTTGGTAAAAAGATTTTTCACTTTCGAAGTGACATACCACTTTGATGCTCTCTCATGCTATCGCGTAATGATGTGTTTACAATTTTCCCATGAAGACTGGAGCACAATTATAAGCCGTGAAGATTACATCATGTAACTTCATAATGACAAGACTAACAAATGTCCTTCACAATTTTTTTTATCTCCATCAGTAATAATCCCTTATTGAGTGGGAGAAATCATGAAATATATA
The DNA here is from genome assembly GCA_001647135.1 of Pontederia paniculata. Classification (NCBI taxonomy): domain Eukaryota; kingdom Viridiplantae; phylum Streptophyta; class Magnoliopsida; order Commelinales; family Pontederiaceae; genus Pontederia; species Pontederia paniculata. The sequence goes on from LTAE01000850.1 coordinate 15,151, forward strand.
AGAGTTATTTACATTTTCCTCGTTCGAGCTATCATGAAATTTTAGATCTATCTTTAAATTATAAAATTGGACAAAAATAAATTTAAACTTTTTTCACAATTTCATCCAACTTGATTTTCTATTTTCTTAAATTATTTTAATTTATTAAATAACTACTTTATCCCTTTGAATAAAACATCCCTCTCCTCTCTCTCACCCTTTCTCTCTCTCCTCTTTCTCTCGCCCGTGCGAGTGAGCGCGTGATGGCGAGGTCGCCCGTGCGACAGTTTTTTTGCCCAATCGAACCAAAAGACCTAGCCAGCAACATAGTTTTTCTCCGCGGCAAGAGAGGATGAGAAAGAAGAGAGAAAGTGAGAGGAGTGAAAAAGAGGAGAGAAAAGATTTATTTTATTCAAAAGGATAAAATAGTTATTTAATAAATTAAAATAATTTATAAAAATAGAAAATCAAGTTGTTGGATGAGTAGTTTGTGAATAGATTTAAAATTTCGCGATAGTTCAATGAGAAAAATGAAAATAATCCAATATATAATAGTAAAAAAGCTCCATCGTTTTAAATATTTTTTTGTTAATACCATGTTTCATCTTTCCAAATTATAGATGAAAAGTATGATGTTACCGCCATCACGCTTATCGGGTAACTGTCATGACAATCACATTTGTCCTAGAATTTTAGTGGCTCTGCAACCCATTTGAACGCTGCAGATGCACAGGACGACCAAAGAACCATATATTCTAATAGAGAAAGATAGATTATTCTCTTAAATTTGATCATAAAACATTCTAACCATGACAATTCAGAGGTTTGGGAAAATCATAATTTAACCCGAGGCCATTTGAACTAATCAATTTATTGTTGATCAAAGAACTTTAACTGTCCTTGATAATTAGTGACTACAATTGTTAACTCTCTTCCCCCAAGGAGGGATTCTAGGAGCAGTTTGTGTAACCTACATAAATCAGCTTTGTAATCATAGTACAATTTTTTTGTTAAGAATATTCACGTCGTATGGGAATCGAAGTTACCTGCCATCATAAGAGGGGAAAAAATTGAGAACTGGGCTAATAAATTGTAGAAGCATAGAGCAACAATGAGCTACCTACCTCTAAGCTTGTTTTCGAAAATGATGTATACTTCACGACGGAGGGTTTCGATCTCCTTGACATAATCTTCTTCATCGCCTTCTAATATCAGTTTATTAAGGTTTTTCTCCATTCTCTCCAACACTGCATTCAGAACGCAAAAATCATTGAAGTCTCCAGCATCTGTCGAACTAAGTTGAAGTAAACTCCTAGTAGCCAACAAAGCCTACATGAAACAAATAAATAATGGGTTAAGATAACCTGGCATTTTAATAACTTGCAATGCAGAATACTACCAATCACATCATCTCTTTTTTTTTCACTGAAGTATTATGACAGAGAAATACTGCACTAGTCAATGTTTAATCTCTTTTACGAGGTTGTCAATATCTAGTCTTTTTTCACTTTTATATGTAAGGACCATGAATATGTGCGCACAGTGTACAACCATCAGAGTGTATTTAATGATTGTGCAAGTTGTGTACATGACAACAGTGCACATCATGTAGCAATGATGCACACATAATGAGATGCATAACCAATGTACTCAGTTTATACATATAAGAACACGAAGTATGAGACTAACCTAGCAACAAGGAAAAATATCATTAAGGAGTGCCTATATTGATATCAAAGGTTTCAATATGTAGCTCCTGAAAAACATCCAGGCACCATTTTCACGTTTAACATGTTTTAACGTATGTTTGAGATATTTTAATCAATGATAAATAATTAAGCTTCTTTGAGCAACATGTTCTGATGACTTGAATTCTTAGATCCGATATGAGTTTGGTTGATTCCAGCAGCAGCGGTCAGTCGTCTAATATACAGATCATTTAACTAAATCTGATTACATAAATATCCACGATTCACATTTGGTTAACAAGAACTTCCAAGCTAATAACACAAAGGTGTTGGGGTACCTACCTTCTCCTGAAGATCAAGATCTGGGGATAACAATAAATCAACAACAGCTTTCAAAAAGTCACGATCGCCAAGGAAAGGGAGGCTTGCATTCTCCGAGTACAACTTGTAGTCAGCCAAGTCGGCAACTAAGAGAACAGTCTTTTTGATAATTCGGATGTCAATGCTAGAGTTGCTCATTATGTCCTGCAACGAGAAAAAAGTACTTATAGTCAGATCTGAAACATCATTCTGTTTTGTAAAAAATGCAATCCTTGAATAGTTTATACTCGTTCAAATATCTAACCTGAAGCACTAGGTTTCCTCCTCCTGAACAGAACAGTTCTTGACCAATTTCATTGTTTCTAATTAAAGCTGAGACAGCATATAATGCTTTTACTGCTTCCTCCACGAACATTGAACTGACCATCTTCATTAGTTCTGCTAACGCTCCAAGTTCAAGGATCTACCATAAAGATTTGTCGTGATGCATATGCGGTTAAAAATTTGCATCATAGTAAGTAAGCATTCTTTTCATTGTCAGTTCCTTTTGGCAAAACAATAGACAACTGTTGATATTTGTGATAAATAAGATAGTTAGAAGAACAGATCATCCGATATAAAGAGTTTACAACTTGTGGGTCATACTATGACAGCATCCTCCACGCACTATTCAACGCTATAATCACATTAAGATGTATTTTGCTGTTTTCAGGAAAAAGGAATGGAGGAGATTTGAAGTCAATGATAAAATGATAACAAGGAATAACAGACAAAAACCTGCCAAGCCCTTAATTAAATACATGTTCACCCTCCATTTATGCTAGAAAAATTTTACACGATTTACATTTTCTTGACATAGGCATTCCTGATATTGATGGGTAGCACACAAGCCTAAAGCCAAAGCAGGAGACCGAGCCACACAATGAGGATGTTACAACCCTGCTGCCCCTAAAGGATCAATGACTACAATGTTAACCTTAAAAAATCAAGAAGCCTCGAAGGAAATGAGGACCCTACTAAGCACACCCGCCATTTTGGAGCCTCCAAAGAAGACCACACATTATGATTCGGAGCAAAGAAGTAGCCGACCCTTTGGAGCCAAAATTGAAGATATCCACCAACTTAAATGATTACTTTGGAATTATTATCAAAGGCTACATAGCCAGATGGGCACCCCACACAGATACTACCTGTGCATTGTTTGGGTCAAGGGAGGAGACCCATGTATTTTTTGTGTGCTCTATAGCCACCGAGATGTGCTGCCGCATCCAGTGTGTATCTGTGGACACATCAAACATGGACAGCTTTTGGAGCCCTCTCAAAGCGCAACAAAACTGAGGGTAGATACACCCATTGGCGACGACCCTCGCCACCGTGTGGGGGGATATGGTTGCAACGAAACCACACCATCTTCGAGGGGGAGAGGTGTTACATCGAAAACATATTGTACACCAAGTTTCTTCTTGGATTAATGAGTGGGATTTTGGATAGTACCTCTTTTTGTATCGGTACCCACACCCTTTAGGCTTGGAAAATACCTTTTCCTCCTTTTCTTGTAAATTTTTTAGTTTTCTAGTTTTGATACATATGGATGACTACCAAAAATTGTAATCATCCTTCTTCAATACATACATACATACATATATATACATATATATATATATATATTTTATTTATAAGTTCACTCTGGACAAATTGATGATGAACTGTATCGGAGCAACTTAACATTGCAGAAGATACAATTGGCTTCTACGTTTGCACCATTTGATACGAGCACAAACATATATTTTCATTAGGTAATTTCTCATGAGGGTCATTGTATAATAAATAGCTTAACTGGGCATCATGTTAACAGCCCAAATAACTAATTTTTTTTTTATGTTACTTCAGCTTTTTTTGGTGGATTTTACAAGTGGAATTCTTCTCCTAAAAGGACTAAAATATGTATGACTAGTCCCTTATTTCAGAAACAACAGACATCTAATTTATGAGTAATCAGCATTGAAAAGGGGTTCTCTTCATTGTTAATCGTGAAGCACAACTCAGTTTAGGGCAATATTAAATATTGTTCGTTTAATTCTATTGCTTAGCTTTGGTTCTCTCACACGGGTTGCAACTGGGTCAATACTCTCCCTCCGCTTTTGGGTTTCTTGATTTTGACGTAGGCTTTTACTTTTAACCTTTGCTTCCACATGCTCAAAATCTCTCAAACAAGTCAATTCCCATCACGACCAAACTCCTCCCACCAATCATGATATAAACCCTTAATCCTAAACCTAATTAAGTTTCCTTTTAAGAGAAGAATATGAACTGCGTCACATCGACACAGACTGTGTCCTCTGGCTGTTCCAGACACGAATACGGATTGATATGTCATGACATCAACCACGCCACTTTGAACCTGGTCCATGTTCTGTCGAACACCGTCCAAGTGATACCGATTGAAACCTGTAATGCATAGTGCAAAATGGACCACATTGGCCTTAAAACGACCCACGTTCAACTAGGTGTATTCCCATGATAGGAAAGCAACACGGGCCGTGTTGTTCCCTCAATAGATGGCTTGATGACATTGTTTGATATCATATGTGCAAACATCCTATTATTGATAAGGTATTCATTATGTTACAAAAGACAGACTATATTATGTACAGATCTCAAAGTAATAGTTAGTCCACTGCTCACTCCTTAACCAATTTTCTTTTTGAGGACTCAACCAGATTTATGGCTGACAACTAAACATTATCCACTTAACACTTTTCACCCTTCAAGATGCAAGAGTTTCATTGACACTAGATGGACTAAAAAAATATCAATGGGCAAAACTCGCTTATGACGGGTCCCATAATATCCAGTTGTCTACCACCAAATTGGAAAGGTTTCCAATCTGCTAGCCAAGCTCACATCAAGCCAATGACAACCAACCGATATCCACACCTTGTGAGTCAGAGAAAAGATTATCAATGTCTTCGTCAGACCTTCAACATAAGGAACAAGAAGCGTAAAGTGACCATCTCAACCTATCTCTTCCTGAGAATCCACCCCGGGTCAAGTGACCATATCAACCTATCTCTTCCTGAGAATTCATCCCAGCTTATGATGAAATTGATTTAAGAAAATAATTATTCATCAAGTATGAGTTCTAAACTAATATACATGGACTTTTATAAAATTATAAACACCATGTCATATCCTTGAACTTAAACACAAAGAGCTTTGATATGCTAATATATCAACTGGTGATCATTTGCATATATCAACATTAGGAACTTATAATAATGACACGAAGACAAATCGATACTTTATGACACCTTAGAATAAATGATAAGCTCAGGACAAACATGCAATGCAAGTGTTCTTAGGCAGGAAAGTTAAAAATCTCTCAACAAAATTAGGAAATAAAAAATATTATAAGCATATAAGCGATAGAGTTGATACCTGATTCTGAACATATGCATTGTTTTGACTAGCTTTCCCTAAAATCCATGCAGAAATTGTTCGTATATCTGGCTCAGAGTTATGAAGTTCCCTGATTATCATTACAAGACCACCCAGTTTGTGAAGATCTGCTAGTTACAAATACATTAGCAAGCAATCAACCAATAGGATAACAAAATACAAAGTTCAAGTGATCCAAACTTTGACCAATGTAGACAATTTAATGATGTACAAAAGATCTAAGATGAATGTGTAGGATCTAGATAGGAGAAAGACTAGTAAGTATAGTACAAGATGTTACTGCGGACCAATAAGACTAGTATCTGGTTACATTGGGAAAATAGTAGAGAGGATCTCTATCCTACTTAGCATTTCATACCATAAAGTAGACAAAGCTTAGACTAAGGAAACCAAAAGGAAAGGCTACACTAAAGAACTTGATAGAGACAACATAATATTTCCCCTAGGTGACAACACCTTCTCCTCGCTCCTATAACAATGGTTGGTTTTGCTCCAACAAGCTCCCACACTTGGCTTAAGAACGATCCCTAGATATATTTGTTTTAAATGCTCTCATGCTTCCTTTGTGGAGAATTAGAAAGACTTACATGAAAGAGGAGAAAGTTGAGGATAAGTATATTTCTTTATAAGCAAAAAAACTTACAAGTTTAATTGGATTTCCTTTTATTTAGTTTTCCTTGTATTTAGGTTTTCTTAGAACACAGGGTGTTTACAATTCTATAAATACCGACCCTTGTATGGTTGTATTAGAAGACATCTTTGATGAATGACTATTTAAATTAGCTTATTTCTTTACAAGCGGATAACTTAATTAGAGTTAAGAGTAGATTAATTAGTAGATCTCCATCAATTGGTATCATGATTCAAGGGATTAGTCCAACATTGTAGGAGTTTTAGAATGTAGTAGTTTCTGTTTAGAGTAGGAATAGGAGTTGAAGTTGGAGTTCTTTTCTATTTGTTTTATTTTCTGAGCTTAGTTTAGACCATATTACAAATTCAAATAGAATTCTTCTTTTGTGGTCTCTAATCTCTATAAAACCTATAAATAAGATTGTCTCTCTTTGGTTTAATAAAGTTTTAATCTTCAGAAGTAATTTCACTTCTGAAATCAAACTTGTAAGTTCCACAAATAGTCACTCAAACTTTAGCCCTTGTATTAGTACAATCACTAAACTTTACTTTGTAACAAGATGGTCATCCAACTTGTAAGATCTTTCAGACACGGTCATATTGATAGGCTATGACCGATTTCCCAGTTTATGTTCCAACATGGCTGTTGCGCATGAGTTTCTCTCTTCGACACGTACATTTCTCTCTTACATGGAAAAAATAAAATATAAAAAAATAAAAAGGGGTGGCAACCCCTAAACAAGGGTTGTCACCCTTTGCCGGAGGAGAAGGGAACCGCCACCCCTCCCCTCTCTCCTCTATGGCAAGGGAGAGAGAGAGAGGGACCCCTCACTCTCTCCCTTGCTGATGGGGGGAGATAGAGGGGGGCCGACAACCCACATCCCTCTCTCCTCCGGGTGCGTGCAGAGGAGAGAGGGGAGGGGCGCCGTCAGTCCCTTTCCTCTGGTAAGAGCCCCTTCAGGGGCTGCTACCCCCTTTTTTAGATTTTATTATTTTATTAATTTATTTTACCAGATAAGATACACTATTGACATGGCGGAGAGAGAAAACTGTATTTGTGACATCCACGTAAACGAGTTAACTTTGCTTTAGGCGTATCAAGTTGCTTCGATAACCCGTAGAAGATAATTTTTGTTGTGCTGCATTACGTCAGAGCCTAAATTGTTTGATTAAAATTAGATGGTTCATATCATCTCCCACATCCTTACAAGCCCTTCTCACGCTTTGATGTTCCCTGTTCGCACACAATGTCCTCGATTGTGCATTTGTCGATGTCATCCATGCAACAATCACTGCCCTCACACTACCTTTTTGCTAGTCACCATCACTACAGTTGCACACTTCCTCATTGTTTGCTGACCCTCATGTCACATCCATCCATTGCCTTGACTCCTGATGCCATTTTTTTTGAGAAGGTGATTCCTGATGCCATTGTCACCTTGCAATTCCACTTCAACTGAGATACCATCGCTGCCAAATAGTGCTGTTACAGAACTCCCTTCTAGTGTTGCCATCGCGTCACAGCAAAGTTTCCCTTGCCACAAGCACTCATCACTACAACACCTTCTAGTTGTTCCTTGTTGATGCAGCGGGATTGCGAAAGATGGGCGTAGGCAGGGTCGATGACGATGAGGCGAGGCGAATGACGAATAAATAATCCGAAAATCCATTGAGAACCTCGGAGTCCACTAAAGATGTCGATTTGCATGTTGTTTGTTTCAATTTGATCAGAAAACTACTTGCTCTGGAATCCACCGAAGGCATCGTGAATCGACACGATAAAAGAACACAAGGTTCAATTTGAAGAAAATAATCAAAGTCTTATATTTTATTCATATCAGAAGAACTCTTATATAGTGATATACAAGTAGAGCTTGACTCTAACTGAAAGACCTAAAATAACAAACAAATCATCCTAAGATAAAGAAGAAAAAATAGATAACAATAATGCTAACTAATATTTTTTTTCAAATAACAAGATTCTGCCACATCAAACTGACGCAGCAGAGTTACGAAAGATAGGTGTAAGCGAGCGAAAATCGCGATGAGAGGAGAACGACGAACAAATACTCTTAGAATCCATTGAGAACCTTGGACTCAACCAACAATGTCGACTTGCAAATCATCTACTTCAAATTGATAAGAAAAATAGTAGCTTTGGAATCCATTAGTCACTATGAAATCCACCAAAGTTTTCCGGAATTCACCGAAGACATCGTGAATCCACACAATAAAAAACATGAAGTTCAATTTGAGGAAATATTCAAAGTCTTAGTTTATTCGTATCAAAATAACTCTTATATAGAGTTTTACAAATAGAGTTTGACTCCAATTAAAAGACTTTAAACAACAAACAAATCATCCTAAGATGAAAAAAAAGAGACTTGGATAGAAATAATCCTAACTAATAAAATCTTTTTAAAATAACAAGATTATGCTACATCAAACTCTCCTTAAAAGAATTCATTCTCGAATTTGGATCGATGTGCAACGGTGTAACTTGGATGAGATGCGATTAACGATTTGATGAATGTGATGCAGGAGTTAGAACATCTTTTTTATTTTTTTCATGACCAAAATCTAAGATAACTACAAGTCCATTCAACTTGCTCTGATACCACTTACTCATTCCTCTAGATGTAGCGTGTTGTGAGTAGGCAGGCAACGACGAACGATGAACAAATAATCTTATAATCCATTGAAAACCTTGGAATCCACCAACGATATCAATTTGCAAGTCATCTGCTTCAGATCCAACGGGGTTAAGGAAGATGGATGTAGGTAGGGGAACTATGGCAATGAGGCGAGCGAACGACAAACAAATAATCCCAAAATCCATCAAGAACCTTGAATTATTCCATGTCGTCACCATACTCTCCTTTGTCTGCCGACCCATCCATAGTGCTTCCAAGTTCTAGGTTCTCCTTGATGTCACGCTATTATAGAACCAATTATCACTGCCTCAGGGCTGCTCTCTCCACCGAATCTTATCGCCCACTTTTTCGTTAAGCTTCTGATGCCCTCCATCATGCGCTGACCACCCAAGACTACATTGTTCGATCGCACACCCAAGACTCCTTGTTTAACCTCATGGATGTCTCTATTTAGACCCAAGACTTGACTTTCGGACAAATCAAACATCTTACGACTCCTCTTGGAAGTTTTGATAGACAATAAAGTTCTTTTTTTATTTTTTACTATGACTTTGAACAATAAAAAGATAAAATATATATGATTACAAAAAAAAAGAGAAAGAAAACATAACAAAAAGGAGCATGCACTTATTTAGGGTTTTAGAAAAAGTGGAGCATCCTTCTTTAGTGACACAAGACAATCTCCATATAAGTGGCCAAGCAGTCACTGTTTGTTGTCATGCCCGCCACCACGAACTAAACAATGTTGTATTCGTAATTAGGTAAACTTTCTTCATTGTTCATTTTGCTTGCTAAATCATTGACGATTTTAATACACCCATTATGAGTCTTTAAGATTGTGTACTTTCTCCATTGCATAATTAGCGTTTTCTTCCTAATGAGTACTATTTTCGTAAGTATATTATCACATTGCATGCTTTCCTGTTTGCTAGTCATAGTTTCCTTATTTTCTTATTTGTTGGTGTTAACTTTTCCTTTACATCTCCCATATTCTCTCAAAAAGATTACATCTCCCATATAAATATTGAATATGACGGGCAAAAGCCTTGGTCTTCTTCTTGATCTTAGTTGTCAGGCTTATCCTATGTAACAACCTTCATCCACCAAACAAGCTATATATTTAGTTTACTATCTCAGTATGCACATTATCACATTACATATATTCTTGTTTGCTAGTCATAGTTTCCTTATTTTCTTATTCGTTGGTGTTAATTCTTCATTTACATCTCTCATATTCTCTCAAAAGATTGCATTTCCCATATAAATATTGAATATGACGGGGAATAGCCTTGGTCTTCTCCTTGATCTTGGTTGTCAGGCTTACCCTATGTCACAACCTTATTACAAATTTTTAATGTCAATTTAACAGTTTTTTTCTTCTTAAAAAAGTATCTTTTTTTTCTCATTTAATCAAATAAATTAATTTCCATTTCTAAAATTCATCCAACAACCATTGAACTAAAAATGTTCAATTTTTTTATTCCTCATCATTACACTTTCTCATCCAAACACCAACTCAAAATTTACGTGTCTAATCAGTTACTTTCTGGAAACTAATAAAAACTCAAGTTCTTGCATCCAAACAGTCTCGTATAGAACTTAGAACTCATTTAAAAGAGCATAGTTTGCATAGAAAAGGAAAATGATTTTGCTCCTTCGGCAAAAATTGAAGGGTCATACAACCCAACTTTGTTTTGATCAGTGCTTGATGATTGATTTCAAGGGAGTCAATTACTGAAATCAGCCAACCCACCCCTCGAAAAATCTGCCCAACCTAGATGTTAAGCAATTAAACCCAACTAGCATTTTAATCTAGTACTCTTTCAAAAAGATTAGTTCTAGTTTTCTTTTTTGACAGAGGAAAGGGCTACTAAGCTTGGGTAATCATCCTGTAACTTTCAGCTCTAACTATCCAGTTAATCCAAAATAGGAGCAGGGAGATGAACGATGTCCTGCTGCTTGTTCCTATTATTCGAGTGAGCATAGTAGTTTGTCTTTTAGGTGGTTGTCTGAGCTTTAATATAGTCTAAAATACATATGCTTCTAACAGAAGCAACTGGCAACATTATGTTATAATAAACTAGTTGTGTAGCCCTCATTTTGTAGGATTAGACAAAAATAAAATATGCAAAGAAAATCCATGTCCCATTAGTTGTCATTAAAACTAGTTGTTCCTTTAGTTCTTTTCTTTTAGAGAACAACAACAACAAAGCCTTATCCCACTAGGTGGGGTCGGCCATCCCATTTGAATAAAAACCAAAATTCAGGAAATGTACAAGTAAGAATGAATCCGTAAGACAAAAAAAGATCACCAAGTGGGTGTGGATACTCACAAAAACACGTTATTGAGCCCCCCCACTCTAATAAAAAATAGAGATATGATGTACAATGTCCCTTCACTTCTTTTAATCAGAATTTTTTACATCCTTTATTTTGTCTGTTTATCCATTAAAACTTAAACACAATAATACAATTGAATGAAATGAACCCTAAGTAACACTTTTGTAGGAGATTGATAATACAATATAAAGTTATGTTAAGAGGAAAAGGTTTTGATATGGAACAAATAAGGTGAGATTTTCTACATGAGAAGGGAAGGAATTATATTGCCTATCTCAATTAATAGATGCAACATGGTAAGAATATCATGTTCCATAACTGTAAACGTTATTTTTGACGAACTGTAAACAAATATAAGCTCTACTTTATAACTTCAGTTACCATTTGCAATGTCAATTGACTCAACCAGGAAGAGGAGTTGCTCCAGTGCACGTCGTCGATCTTGTGCGGAAATAGAAGAATTTTTCAATTCAGCTATTGCTATTTGTGTTAAATCTGAATCTGAAGGCAACTTAAGCCTCTCTGTCAAGTCCTACATAACCATAATAATAATCAAGAACATAGAGTCTTCATGATATTACCACCACTCTATATTAAACAATAATCATATATCATATTCTAATACAAAAAGGAAGGTACTTTGGTGGAGAAGATAACATGTAAAGATAACTACCATAAAGTATACCAACTCTTTATAATCACATTTCAAATTTCAAGCTGATATTGACCTAAATGTTATATACATACATATTAGAAGAAAATACTAGTATCTCCGACAAAAGCTTAAATGCATAATATATCTATCAGAAACATGCATATTGAATAAATCAATGGATACACTACAAATAAATTTGTGATCCTAACGATTGAAACTAAAGAAAAAAGTTTCTCATGGTTCCTCAACTTTATCCTTGAAGCTCTCCTTGTGTATATATAAATATATGTAGAACACCCAGCACAAATACATCATGCACGTTGTGTGAATCCACAGAGAAGGACATCACCCATCTTTGGGGAGGTATGGAGACAAACCCCTTCAATGCAAATGCCTTCAGGAGATCACTTCGAGCCCTGGGTTCATAGATAGCGGACACTAACTGTTTCCTTGGTGGTCACTTTGGTCATTTGGCTAAGGCATTACCACACTATCTTTGGGGGTGAGAGCTGTTATGTAGAGAATATTGTAAATCACATCTTTTCTTGTTGGGGAGTGGGGAGTTGGACAGTTTTGGTTAGCAGGGATCCACACCCAAAGATAGTTGTGTTTTCTACTTCCTCCTTTCATACACACTTGTACGTTTTGCAGTCTTAAAGCTTCAAGACAACAGGATGGCTACACAATCTTTGTAGCCATCCTTTCCTTCCTCGTCATATGTGTGTGCACGGATGACTAACGTTTTCTATACTTCTTTTTACCCCAACAAATCTTATATTGAATTTCCAATGTATGTAATGAATATTGCAGAAAAGCTGTTCAAAATTCCTTTTGTATCTTACCTTTATTTCCCCTTGCCACTTTTTAAGTTCATCGACAGACAAGTTTTGAACATCCCTTGCTTTTTCCTTCAGTTTTTCTGGTTCAGAATGGCCTGGGTCATTGAGGTAGGATTAAACCAAATAACAAGTTAGTCCCTGAATAGAATCGTACAAAGCACGCTGTGTTCATGACTTCATATGTATAAGTTTAACAGCCAACGGAAAATGCTAAAACATTTCTTTAAGAACATGCAAAATTGGGGGCTTAAGTTCTAAATTAGTCTCCTATAACACTACATAGAAAACTGCTCAGCTGTCATATCATCGAATAGATCAATAGAACATAGCCTTCTATAAATTCCTGCCACTGCATGATTATCACATGCAATAAAGTAACTAAATTTACATATACATGATGAAGAAATTTTTTTAGGGAGTACCTGATCAACAACTTATACATATTACAAAGGCTAAAATCTCAGAACTTTTTATTTTACAGTAATGTTGGATATCGCATCTAAAGAAGTATTAGTTGCTTATAAGTGGCTGTGGCAAGTGAGGAAGGATTAAGCAAAAAACAAGTTAGTGCCTGAAAAGAATCATAAAAAGAACGTTGTATTCATTAATTCGTATAAGTTTAACAGACAATGGAAAATGCTAAAACATTTCTCTAAGAACATGTAAATTGGGGGCTTAAGTTCCAAATTATTCTCCTATAACATTACAAAGAAAACTGCTTTTTCAGCTATCATATTGAAAAGTGAAGCATTGAATAGAGCATAACCTTCTAGAAATTCCTGTCATAATGTCATAGTCACATGCAACAAACTAACTAAATTCACATATACATGATAAAAAAGCTATACATACAAAATTCAACAACTTATACATACTACAATGGCTAAAATTTCATATTGTACTTTACAGTAATGTGGGATACTGTGTCTAAAGAAGCATTAGTTGTTTATAAGTAGCCTTATGTTTTATCTTTTAGATTTCGAACAAAAAGAAAAGGAATGTGATCTAATGTTAGAGCTTAGAAGCTACAGTAGAAGATTGAAGTTGATTATAAGTAGCCTTTTATTTTATCTTTTATATATCTAACAAAAAAAAGAAAGGGTATATAATCTAGTGTTAGAGTTTAGAAGCTATAGTTGGGAATCGACTCACTCAAATTCGTCATTTATTGTAGATAGGTCTAAAGCTACAACCTCAAAAAGGTTCTAAAGCTATTCAAAATCATCATTGCATGTCATGTTTATGGTGGATAGTTCTGAAGCAATTCAAAAACTATCACGCAGTTCCCATGAAGATGCCCACCATAAAATGAAAATATGAGAAACTTCTAGAAGGTCTCCATATGATTGCCCAAGCATCAAGATGAAGATCCTAAGGCTAGCATTTCACAACATGTGCAAATCGGCTAAAAGAAGAAAGAGAACCAAAGCTAGAATTTCGCAACATGTGCAAATCAGCTAAAAAAAGAAAGAGAAGACCCATTCAATGGAGAAAAATAAGGAAAGAGTTCATTTTTTTTAAAATGGAGGAGAGAGTTCATATTCCAATTCTATAATTCAACATCTAAACATGTGCAAGACTGGCTCACCATCATTTAGGGTTTAGATTAACAGTTAGCAATAGTGGCCTTAAGTTATACATAGTTGGGCTATGCGAAGTTGTAAAGCATCCAGCAACCTATTTCATTGCTCAACCTATTTCATTGCTCGGAATCAAACGATACAAGTTAGTCTATATTTTTCATTTATTATTTTTTACTTCATTAAACTTAGGATGTCTTCTCCTTTATAAAAGAAAGACTTAGGATACATGAGTCCTCACTCAAAAGAAAAGGACCAAAACCCAAATTCGGACCCTTCAGAATCATTGACGAAGTCTAGGATCCACCCAATAAGGTTTTCAGGAAAATATCTTTTTTAGAGTGATTTTTGAGAAAATGTCTGCTACTGGGACAACTAAATATGCTCCATGAGATGCGGATGCGATTAGCTGAGGATATTTAAGTATCACCAAATGTCATACTATTTACTTGTCGTGATATTCTTCAGGTCCTGACTCAAAAAAAGCCAAATTTCAACTTATACTCCTGGTTTCATACCGGCAATTTTTCTGTAGTGTGTGTTTGTGTGCCTGTGCGCATGTGTGATAATCATACTGCACTAGAACTGTCAAAGCAAAGTGAGATTTTTTCTCCATAATAGAGTAAAGCTAACATCCGGAGTGAAAGAATGCACCTAATGGCAGAATAAGTTTTCATTCCAGAAACAATAAGTGGCCGAATATAAAGAATGCTCATATTATCATGTCATAAAGTAGAACACAGAATGATAAATTCTACTGGATTTTCTAAACATTTAAACTTGTATAACTTGAACATAGCAATTCAATGCATTTGTTCTAATGCGTGTCTCCATTAGCATGAGCATGTGAGTAGGGATTACCAATTGCCCAATGCAGCATGCTCTCCAAGGATGAGAAACCCTCGTCGAGCTCGCCAAGGTTGCCGACGTCGTCCTCCACCAGCGCTTCCGCGGATTCCTGCCCCTCGGAGGGGGCGTCGAGAACCGAAGGGAAGTCGCCCTCGGCCTTGCCGATGGACCAGAAGAGGCCGCCCAGCGACTTCGACTTGTTCTCCGGCTGCCGCTGATCCGCGGCCGATGCCGGCGAAACCGCCCTCGCGACCGCCGCCACGGCCACCAGAGCCAGCAGGACCTGCGCGGCGAGCAATCTCCTCTTGGCCATCGAAGTAGAAGAAGGGCTTCGCGGGGGACTTCGTTGGGTTTGTGACTTGGTCCAGTTCTAGTCGGCGGATATATTTGATGGGTTAATTTTAACATTTCCTACTGTTTTAACGATAGAATCTCTAATCTATGGTGACTTAATTTAGGAGAGAAATAAAAAGTAGAAGAGAGACAATTTAATATTCATCCTAGATTTAACATCCTACAGTTGATGATGTAGGTAATACGGCCCTACTTAACTAAGGAGCACCTAAATCTAGTAAGAGAAAAATTGAGGTGCTCCCTACTTAAGTAATACATAAAAGTAAATTATTTTTTTAAAAATAATTTTTTTTAAAAAAAATAATTTTCTCGTAAATTTGTTCTATCAAAATAAAGAAAAAAAACAAATTTAAGTATTTTAATATTTTTTTTATCAAAGTGAAGCGTGACGCTCGAAATAATATCTAATGGAGTTGTTGAAGCGGTAAGAATCATGGATGAGATTCAAAATTAAAAATGCATATAAAGATAGCTCGATTTGATGTAATTATAAACTTAAAATATAAATAATTATAACTAAAAAATTTATTATGATTTGTATATATAAAAGTTTTTTTTCTTAATTTCAATAGATATAAATACATTTTTTTAAAAAAAATAATTATGTTATTTAATGGAAATTAAAATTTGGATGTATATATTTAGTTAGAATAAAATAATATCATATATTGATAAATAAATAATTAAGTGAATTTTAATTATTTTTTATTTTTCTTAAGTGTATTTATTTATAATATTTTTTTTATATTTTTCTATATTGTAAATACAATAATTTATATCTAAACCAAATACAAAGAATTGCGTTTGTAACAATTGGAATTTCAATTATTTGTAACAAAACAAGCTTATGATGTTCAAATCCTAACTATATGACGTGAGATAATCTTATCTCATTATTATCTCTTGTTACATAGATAACATGTACCTAACTATATAACACCGTATGTAACAATACAATAATGTCAATTTGTTCTACGTGTCTGTGCAAGATTTGTCTTCGCAATTGGTATTTATATGTCATTTTCCACCACTGGCGTGACATATTTTGGGCGAGGGGTGTATCTAAACATAATTTAAATGATATAAAATAGCATAATTTAAATTATTATACGCACGATTTATTCGATTATTATCACTAACAATATCAAAACCGCCCATATTAAATAGACGTTTCAAGAATTTAATATTCCTAATATGAATTTAATAGAAAAGAAATTACTTTTCCAAAATCTTTAGAAACTTGAGGATTTTTTTTGTCAAGATAAATATTTTACTTTTATTAACACTCCATTAGATCCCGGGGAATCCATGTATATCTTTAAACCTTTGATATATAAAATGGCTACAATACAAGGATGATACCAATTCAATTTTACACTAAAAATATAATAATTTTCTACGTTAATAATGATATATTCTTATTATTCAGGATTACATGTAATTTTTAATTAATTAGTCCATCAACTATATAATATTTTTACAATTAATTCTTTTTATATATTATAATTATTTTTTGATGACACATCATCTATTTTTATTAATTATTTTAAAATAAAAGAATTAAAAATATCATTAATATAAACACACAAAATTATCTAATAAGAGATAAATCTTATATGTTCACGATTTTATAAAAAAATTTACTATCTTTCATTCACGATCTTATACGATCTTAAAATTGTTATTCTTATATAATTTTAAGAAATAATTGAATAACTATCTACTCATATAACATTGTACTACTTATCTTACTTATCATAAAATATTAATTTTTTATGATAAATATAATATATTTTTATAAAAAATAATTATAAATGATTAAATTTTGTTATATATTTAATATTTTATTATTGATAAAATAACTAGTACAAATAGCCTCTTCATTAAATCTATAATTTAATGTTTGGAAAACTTGTTCAAGAAGGCAAAATTGTGTTTTGTGTTGGGACTCTGTTCACTCACCACCACCGCCGCCCACAATAATATAATAATACAATAAAAACCAACTCCGCGCTCACAGTTTTCCGACTCCACCACGTATGACTTAAAACAGAGTCCTCTGTTCTCCTCCTCTGCCGCCATTGTTGCGTTCCTGGAACACTTCGGAGTCGGACATCCTTCTTCCACCATAAAAGAATCCGAAATCTTCGCATCTTTCTGCCATCTTTCGTATTCTTACCTTTCTCTAGGTGGAAAGAATGGCTCGACTCCTCTGCCGCAACCTCCTTCGCCAGAGCCCCGCCGCCGGATTCCTCGGCCTCCGCCGATTCTCCGGTCAGTCGGGGACGGCGCAGGCCTTTGTGTTGGACATCGGTGATGAGGGAGACGCCTCTTCGCCGGCGGCTTCCCTGATGGACGAAGTCGTCCAGAGCATCCTCGTCCGCAGATCGACCCCCGACTGGCTCCCCTTCGTCCCCGGAGCCTCCTTCTGGGTGCCCCCTCGGAATAGCCTTAGAGTCGACGTCAGTCTCGCCGGAGGGTTCGACGGGTGGCTCACGGAGGAGGAGGCGCTGGCGTATCCCTCCAACCATGGTTGGCCTTCCTTGCCCTATTTCGTGGAGGGTAAGTAATCGCGTCTTCGTCCTTTTGGACAAAGAGCGCACCTTTTTTAGGTCATAGAAAATAAAGAACGCGCCTTTATCTGTTCTTCATACTCCAAAGCTGTTGTTTCCCTTCTTTTTTGGAGAATTTCTGCTGTGGATCCATCGATTCCTCTAACTCTGCTGAGCATGTCGACCCAAATTGATGAAAGTGCATGAAAAATTAGTTTTTGCTATGCATTCAATTCGAAGTACTTGATGTTCATGTAGTTGGTACGGTTCACTTTGTCTTGTACATCTCTGTCTGAGTAAAGTTTGTAGCCACTAGAAGTAGGAGACAAATTTGTTGGTAGGAAAACATAAATGCCGACTGGCAGTATATAGTTGGGTGGATATGATCGTAATCAATTAAAATTTTGCTCTTTATGGTATCTTTCAATGTGGAAATATATCATTCTCTAACATGGTCTGTGACTACTACTTGTTTTCCATGATGATATATGTTCTCCTGTTTCATTGCAAACTAAAACAAGTGGTAAGGTTCAGTATCGTGTGTTTGCTTCCAGATTGAAGTTGTTTCTCTCTGTAAAGTCTCTATGTTGAGAAAAAGAGACATAAGAGAAAATGACAATATCATGTAGAATTGGAGTGTCATATTACTAGTAACTAGGATTAAGCATATCCGAAGGCATGTCAAGGGTCCACTTTTATGCAATTTCACTCGACACTAATTATGACTTTGATTGTTATACTTGAAGATTAGAAAACTAGCTAGAGCACCTTTTTTTTCAGTGATTCCTAGAGCACCTTGATACTGATAATTTTGCTTATGGCATCTGTTTCATATAGTTTTGTCCATCTGGTCCACTAGATATATATGTTAATATAACGTCACATGGATTGAAGTCCATTTCACTCAAATAATCCTCATTTTATCTGTTCTTATCTTTGAAAGTAGACAGAATTATATATACACTATATATGTAGCTGTTACACTATTCGGGTAGTTTTGTCAGTATAGGAAAATGGTCACTAGGTAGTAGATGATTATTTCCTAAAAAAGAATTGCCAGAAGGAAGTTTTTCTTTGATAAACATAGATGACGATTAAAAGGGAAAAAAAGAGATAATTATAAGGAAATGTTACAGTAAGAAGGAAAAGACAACTTTGGTTAGTGTGTTAAGGGCTTTAGGTAATGAAACTATGAAAATAAGATATAGATAATCGTTTCTTGAGTAAATATAGATAGGGCATCTTAAATAGAAGTTTTGCCATCCTTCTTTGGAGACAGCGAGCCAGTTTACATTTAACTGCACTGGCTCTGTGTAGAAAAAAAAATGTTCAGGAATAGATTCATGAACAAACATGTTACTTTTATCTTTAGTAATTCTGACTATTCTAGGTGGATATCCTTGGATGCGTTTCAGACTTCAGGTGGTTTGATACAATTGTGGATCTAAGATATATATGAGCATGTGTAGTTTTCCCTTTAGCATATAGTTCCTTGCGTCAACCCTTCATCAACTGCATTGGTCTTTTTCTAGTACCTAAGCTTTTTGTGCTATCATGTAGGCATGCACTCTTGGTAGGAGGTTCTAGTCATGTGACAAAAGTTGTGTCTTATCCTTCAAGTCCTCTACTAGAAGCTTTAATAACCCATGAACTATTGAACACAATAGAAGTAACCACTTCTTCATTTTACTGCTTTTATAACTGTACACGCATAAATCTTTAGAGGAACGAATAATGCTTGGAGAAACAATAATTTATCAGATGGTAATGTTGATCTAATTTCTCACTTGCAGGTAAATTTCCACAGCCGATGATGATCTCGCGGAATGCGAAGACACAATCTGATGATGAAAACAATTGAGAGTGCTGTATTTGGATTGCACTCAGGTGAGCTTATTCCTGTCTTGAACTGTGAAATTGGTGGGATCACCTCACTTCTCTTCAGGTCTAGTGTAATTGTTTGGCCGGTATTTATTTGTTGCTATTAAAGCCGAACTGCATTGATTCAATTGTGCGATAACCATGATTTCTTTAGAATTCGGAAGCCGTGTCAATTGTTGTAACTTGGCAACTCATATGGCTGATTCATCATTCTCTGTTTATGCAGTATCTGAACTGTAGATATTCGAATACAAGCTCATCGTGCTCAGCTTTCATATGGAAGGGGAGGACTAACTTTTCGGAAGCAATCCTGGCATTTATACAAAGCTTGTGCAGTTCCTTTTTCGCTATTCACAGAATGAAAGATGGTCGCTGACATTGCTTTGTTATATGTTTATTATCAAAATTATGGTTGTCTGTGGACATTTTTTTCTAACTAGTACTTCCCCATCCTCTCATAGATTTATTGGGAAATCGTTATGTATAACAATTTATAATAATAAAATTTGTTATTCCGGTGTTAATAGCTATCCTTATGCGTTGTTCTAACATAGAAGTATTGTTACATGTAAGAATTCATAACAGTAAAAAAGATTTTTAAATAAATACAATATTGCAATATACAGATAATTGTTGAGAAAAATGGATAATTAATGATGAAAAATTGTAGAAAAAGAAGTGGATTCGATTCTGACGATCTTCTATTAAATTTGAAAATTCAAAATATCTTTTAAAAATTTAATCTCAGATCATCAAAATTGAATCTTTAAGTCTAGTTCATCGTTAAAAAAATTATTTAGTAAAATTAATAAGTAAGCTCTTTAACCTCTTTTGAATTGAAGAAAGAAAATTTACTTAAGTGATTTTACTAAGTAAGTTCTTTTTTTCAAATTTTAGCTTAGAATATTAAAATCGAATTTGATGATCTGAATTATTCGCTAAAGAGATTATTAACAATTTTATTAAATAGGCCCCCAACCTTTTTTGAAATTTTAAAATCCATGTCTAGCTGAGGTTTAGGTTGAGTTTAGACCCTAGCCGATCTTGATCATAGCGGATATATCAGTTGGCATCTATATATATCTTCTACATATCTTAATTTGGTATTTTCAAAAAATAAAATAAAATACAAGAAGTAATAATAATACAGTAGACAAAAAAAGTAAAAAAATAATAAAAATGAATAAATATTGATGCAAATTTGTTAAAAAAATAGAACCATTCAGGTTAAGTTGATTAAGTCGTTCATGTCCAACTCCGGGTTTAGGTTGGGTTTATACCCAACCGGATCTTGATCAGTAGTCAGGTTTAGACCCAACTCAATATGGTCTGATCAGGTACATAAGAATCAAGTTTATCGAGTCAGTTCAAACCAATGAACGATGGTGAAGGTGAAAATAAATTGCATTGAGCGTAGAACAAAATCAAAAGTGATTTCCTAGTTTTTTTTTTTCCTTTACATACTTCAACAATACATCAAGTATTCAATAAGAAAAAGAGGTGGTTCAGCAGCAACAAAAATCTCATCATCTCCAGAGTAAGCAAACAAGCAATGATATCTAATTAGATATTGACAAGGATTTGCCGAAATCACAAAACTGTACAAATTACAGATTCATCACGCCTCAGATAACAGGTTGCTAATTTTCCTAAGCTCCATTAGAGCATTCAATGCTGCATCTTGTTGTTCGCGAACTAAAATGGAGTTTGGTAAGTTATTGACTGAGGTCCCCTGTGCCGGATCTTGTTTCAAGATCGACTCGATCACCTGCACAAGAAATCATGGTTAGAAAACATCAGACATTACTAATCAGCAAAGTAGATGCATTATTGCGTTTGCTACTACACAATAGAAGTTTACTTAATTAAAAAATCTTATCTCATTGTTATTTTTTAAAAATTTAAACTATTTAGGATTTAATTGTAAAAGCTTATAAATTAGGCTTAGACTCTTCGATTATTATTGTTCCATTTATTTCATAAACTCGTGTGATTTATTTCCGGTGGATTCCCAATTCATGGACAATGGTGTTATAAACCATTCAATAAAGATTTTGGTGATGATTTTGAACCATCAACCTCCTTTGTGATTTGCCCGAAGGTATAATCTCCTCCACTACGATTCTCGCTGCGTCATTACATCATGTCTTTGTTATGGGAAACTATCACAAATAGACCATGCACATCGTATCACAAAATTGAAAAGAATCTCTAGTAGCTGTCATTGGGGAAACAAGGATTTGGGGAACCAAGTATCCTAGACAAGCTTTTGTTAGGCAAAACTACTAATATCAAACCTTATTGCGGATAATCTAGAAGAGACACTTCGAAAGTATGAATGTCAAACCATAACCACTTAACCTCATGTTTTTGCTGAAACTTAGAGCTTCTAGTGAACTTACTAATAAGCAACTAAGACATAAACAATAACAGTACCTCTATGTTTTCATGGATGGAAATGCCAATGTTCCTTAAAGCAGAAATCACATTCTCATCTTGAAATATTGTTTTCACATCACCTCCACAGGAACTACAAGATGCTCCAGATGTTGGAGCATCTTCAACAACAGAAGCCCTTTTTTGCTCCATCGTTTTATCTTTTTCTGGACTCGCTTCAACAGTGCCTCTACTAAATTTCCGAAGCCACTGAAATTTACCAGAAAGAAGTTTCCGCTCCTTCAGACCAACTGATTGTCTTTCCTTTCTAGAAGTTTCCCCTCCGGTCTTGATGTTCACAGTGTGGATTGCTTCTTTGTCATTATTGTTACAGCATATCTTGTGATCATGATTAGATTCATCGCCATAATCAAATATACATAAGCTTGAAGTGGCACTGCTTTCCTCCGAGTCATACTCATTGTCATTGATCATCCTTAGAGGACCTATATCAGTGGAAAAGGAGTTATCTGAACTCAAACATGTTTCTTCAGCGAAATCCAAGCTCTTTGTCATGGTATTTTGATCAGCAGATTTATTGTGATGATCTTTTACCATATCTATTACAACATCGATAGATTCTTTAGGTATGGGTGTACTTTGAGTTCTATATGTAAGAGTCGCATGATCTTCCTCAACAACACTCTCCTGGATGTTATTAGAAGGCTCGCCATTCTTCTTCATCTTGGAGTTTGCTGAAGAGGAGTCATGACCTTTCCTACGCAGACTAAACCGCTCCCTTAGCGATCCCTTCTTTAGCAATGAATTTCCATCTTTTCCCTTCTTAGATTCTCTCCCTTCATTCAGACTTCTCCATTTTTCTTCCCAATAACTATCTGATAATGGATTTGGTGATGTAGAACCAGAGTCTACCGAAAGGCTGTGTCCTTTTCTAACTGAGGATCTACTTTTGGGTGTTCCATGCATTGAAGGCATAGACAAAACTGTGTCAAATGCAAGACTCTGCAGGGACTTCGCCTTCTCTATCAACATTTTCACATTAACATCCTCTGGGAAATTTAACAGTCTTTGGAGACACAATGTTGCATGCTCAGTTGCTAGTAGAGAGGATCTCAGGTGAAGCAGCATGGAGACTGCCAGAGCAGAAATGAAAGCACCCCTAGGAGAGCAAAGTATCCTGCAGTTGAGCTCCAGGTCACTTGCTTTATCTGCAAATGTTAAATTATTCGGGCAAGAAAATATTTCATCCCAAATAATCAAAAGATCTTGAAGTGAGAATTCTCGTCCAAAGAGAACACGTAGCCATCTTAGAGCAAAGTACTGAGGTTCCACTCCAAGCTCAAGAAGATGAGAGTGAAGAGAAAAATCCACACTAGAAAGCAATTGATATACTGCAGTTGAAGCTTCTATTATAGAAGGTAATCCTGTGACAGATTGAACAGAAGGTGAAGGAGAGAATAACTCTGCCATAGAAACCACACCTTGGGAACCAACCATTAGAACATCAAACATGCAATATGCATCATGTTCAATAAATTTCTCAGACACAATAACACCCAGTTCGCCCTCTGCTCCATATGCATCACTAATCACAAAAACGTCCCTAGTGTCAGGATCTAACTCATCCAGGCTGCTAATATCAGCACTTTTCTCCTGCAAAGAAGTGCTTTTGTCACTTCCAATGTTTCTGCTATTGACCTTTTTAAATCTGCAATTTGAAACCGAGTCAGTTTCTGGGATAGATGTTCCATGGAAGTCATCATTGAAATGATCCAAATATTGTCCTCGCACTTGGAGAAGATGATTGATGTCAACATGAAGTACATATAGCAATGGAGCCAATAGTTCATGCATTCCTGTAATGAAAAATATACAGGATTTTGTCAGTTACCACTTGAAATAGCAAGTCCAAACTTTGTAAACTCAAATACATGCACCTAAGTAATAATGAATATAATGTCATTCTTCTAAGTCGCAATTCATCGTTTGAAATTTATTTCTTCCATTTTCTTTGTTTTTTGTTTATTTTTTATAGTCATTAAGGGTAGGCATAATGAAGCTTCTCTGTGTTTCTTGTTTTAGATAGTGTAAGTTGTGAAAAATACACACTAATTGAACAGATTTTCAATATATACTGGGCTATCTAATGACAGATATGAAAACATCAAAGATATTTGCCTTGTCTATAGCCATACTCTGGGTGCATTAGACACCATGACAGCAGAATTCTTCTCAACATGGACTGGCATGTGGCTGTCCGGAAGTAGCTTCCGTCTTCGGGGTACAACCGTGTTAAATCCTGGTCAAGTATTCTCTCCAGTTCGGCATTCTGGAAAAAACGGCCCCACATGCTATCTGTGAATATAATGAAAATAAGACCGGTCATAAGAACTCCACAAATTTTCTCGCTCGAAAAATTGGATCTTTAAGAATGAAAGAACCGAATTTGACCACAGGGAAAAAGAACCCGATATTTCTATTTAGATCATAAACAATGGAGTCTTATACCCAGAAAGCAGTCATTTAACATGAATGTTCTTAAAGATTCTCAGTTGTGTCATGACACATAAGATGATGTTTGAATTCCTAAAAACATGTAGAATATGCAAATTTACCTGGACTTTGGGATAGAGGATCGTCCACAACCAGAATAGAAGATTTACTCTCATCCTTTAAAACATGAGGATCTATTATAAGCCGGCGTCTCAAACTGGCATACCTGCAATCAAACCACAAACTACGATTGAAGGACGACCAAGAAGGTCACACCATGACAATGTAGCATTTCCAGAACATAGTACATTGAGGGAAAAGAAACTCAGAATCACATCATGCAGAGAGGAAAGATGAGATTTTTATATCAATATCAAAACTATGTTGAGAATTCAGCACTCAGAAGATACAATTCAGTCACGCTAACACACCACAATTAGCTCCAGATGATGTCAGGAAAGAAGGAGAAAATATAAAGTAGAATGTCAGAAATGTTTTCATTTGTCAATATTATCACGCATTAGTTCGAAGACGAACTTTTCGCATCCAACATACAAATTCTATTGAATTTACAACACTGTATCACATAATTAATCGATACAGGAGCATCGAATAAGGTTACAGATCAAAAGGCAGACCTTTTTTTTCTATATGTCAAACTTAAAAACGAGATAAAGCGTAGGAAAGAACATATTAAAGGATCGAAAGGTTGGACTTTTTTACCTTCTCCGGCAATCTGCAGCGACCCGCCGGAGATCGTCAATGGAAGCAGAAGAACAGGGGAAAATCCCAAGATCGATACGCCATCGGACTCCTCGAAGGCTTGAGAACCGCGGGGCGGGGCTTGATCCCTGAGCCGGGGACGAAGGTTCAGGCAATGCGAGCTTGACGGGAGCCGGCGGCACCATCTCGCTCTCCAAAATTTCTTCACCGACGAGAGGAGAAACGGAGAAAGGAAGCTTTTTTTTCTTGTTTAAGGATTAAAAAAGGGACTTTTTGTTGCTGTCACCTTTTTAGAATTTTTATTACCGCTTTTGATGGCGACGAAAAGAAGAAAAAATAAAATGGAAGAATAAAAAAATGTAAAGTTCTCTCAATAAAGGAATATGCTGGTGATGATCCTTTCACCTCTCATTTAACGTTAGAATAAGAGAAACAAAGTCCAAAGAAAAAGCTGTAAACAAAATTAATACTGATAATTTTATATTTTGTTATCATTTATGAATATAGTATTATTTTTTTTTCAAAATTTAATAAATGCTAAGACTTATTAATTATAGTTAATTATGTATTTACTCGATTGAATAATTTAAAAATCATATTTAAAAAAGAAAAAAATTGAGGAACACCATTATCAAGAACATTTTTTCGAACAAAAATAAATGGTTTCCACATTCAATGAGATTTTGGAACTTGATATGAATAATTTAGTTTTGAAATACAAAAACAGGAATAAGGAATTTTTTTCTTAACTTTTAGTCCCCAAAAGAAAGCAACACTAGATGCATCTCGAATCCTATGATCTTCTCGATATAGGTAATATCGAAAAATAATATAATGTATATAAATAATTATGTTATTATTATTATATTCTCTTAATTATTGGATAATAATATATTATAAAAAAATTGGGAAATATTAACTAATTTTTGCAAGTATTAGTTAGTTACTAATATCATAATTATGTATCATTTCATATTTTATTTAAAAACAAAAAAATGTATGTTATT
Source organism: Pontederia paniculata (assembly GCA_001647135.1). Taxonomy (NCBI): domain Eukaryota; kingdom Viridiplantae; phylum Streptophyta; class Magnoliopsida; order Commelinales; family Pontederiaceae; genus Pontederia; species Pontederia paniculata. The sequence continues at coordinate 41,552 of LTAE01000850.1, forward strand.
AGAAAAATGTTAATTTATATAATTAAAATCACTATAGCATGAATAGTTTTATCATTATTTAAAAAGTTATTTAACTCAATAGTGTGTTGCGGAGATATTTAATGAAAATATTTAAGTTATTTTTGTTTACATATTAAAGATTATTTTATATTATTTTAAAAGCAAGCAAAATTTACTATGAATGAAAAGTTTTCCAAACACAGTCACAATTAACTAAATAGTTCAGTCGACAAACTTTATATTGAACTGTTATTTAAAAAAAAAGTGTTGAGATCATATTTGATAATAATTTTTTTTCATCACTCCTGATCATATAGGACCACTAAAAGCGATAGTATGGATTGGATAGGTTTCCTAACGAATATAATCAATTAGGTTTTGACAAGGCAGCACTCCCTTATAATTTTTAGGCCTGTTTAACATGTTAAATACTAATGGATTTTAACCGATAATTAAATGGTCGTGCTAACCTGCTAATTATTTATTTGACAACGTTTTTTAATGATATTATATAGTTCAATATTTTTTATAATATATATATATATGTAACGCCTCCAAAATCAGACCTTGCAACTTGGCAGAATCATGACTTTAAGGACGCTACCGTCTTACATCTTTGACTATACTTTGATCAATCCACTGGTCAACACTGTGAACACGTCAATGCGGAAGCCAATACCAGGACCTATGTCATGTGCAAGTCACCTCAGCAAGAACACCATCACACTGTCGTTTCGCCATCACCATCTATTTGAACATATTTATCTACAAAATTGAATTTGTAGGGGAGATGAACCTCCCGTGAGTTTTGACACTCAGTATGTAAATGATCATAAATAAGATAATCAATATATAAAGGAAACATTAATTGACAATAAGCTTTAACAATTAACAATATCTCAATAGGGTCGTTCTTTACCTTTGGCCTTTAGCTTTACCTTTCAATACCAATACCCAATAGCAATTTTCAATATATCAATAGGACTATTCTTTTGTCCTTCATTTCCATCAATTATTTTCAATAGATCATTTCCTATCAATTACTTTCAATCAATCAATTTTCAATTATTAGTACATGAAGATTCCAGCAATCCGGGGCCAATATGGCTAGCTAGGCCATGAGTCAACCCGAGACCCATCAATAACAATTAAACTCAGAGAGAGCACCAATAACCCTCAAGTGATTAAAGCCTACTCTCTCTATCAATAATCAAGGACACCAATAACCCTTATAGAATTAAAGCCTGCCCTTGTTCCATAACTCAGAACACCGATAACCCTTATAGGATTAAAGCCTGTTCTCAATAACAATTGGGAAAACACCAATAACCCTTATAGGATTAAAGCCTGTTCTCCAAGTCCGCCGGGGCCTTCCTCTTCATGCATCATTTCAATCACAATCATTTCATCTTTTAAATCTTTATCTTGAGTTATGTTATCGTTTAAAGACACCTAAACCTACACCGTTCATCAATTCATATTCAATCAATCAATACAATCATAACATCATACAATATTGGACTTTATATTAAAAATCTGGTAAGTGGTCACGGCCCGTGATAGGTCTGTCACGGCCCGTGAAGACTTGGTCACGGCCGTGACCGAAGCGCACCAACTTTTCCACATCGTCACGGCCCGTGACGTACTTGTCACGGCCCGTGACCGAACAGTGTCGGTGACCGCAACGTTGCGCCTTCGTCACGACTCGCGATGTCTGTTGCGTTTTGCGGGATCCTTGAAGTCACGGCCCGTGACGGTCATCACGGCTGTGCCTGGGTACTCGGTTCTTCCTCGTAGCGGCCCGTGACGAGATCGTCACGGCCGTGATGGTCTCCATCACGGCCCGTGATGTAATCATCACGACCGTGATGGCTCTTCTAGGCGAATTTCGCGCGCCGTCCTGTGCCACCGTCGCTCCTACTGTTGTCACGGCCCGTGATGTGTCTGTCACGGCCGTGACGGAAATTTTAGGCACGTTTCGCCCCTTTTTCCTTCTCCGAACAGATTCGAAACTTTTACTATATATATATTATTTTATGAAGATCTATTATACTATGTTTTCTACGATTTTTAGCCTTGAAATCTACATCACATACATCATCTATTAATCTATTTCTAATCAGTCCATCTTATGTAGGGGAAATCCTTTATAGGGAATAAACATCATAAATTTATCATGGAGATTTAAAAACCAGAATCTATAGCCTATGATTATCATACCAAATCCATACCTAAAGTCCTAATTATGATCATAATTACATACCGAAAGTCTTAATTATAATCACAATTACATACCGTCCTCTGTAGCCAACCTATCTTCTTCCTTGTCATTGTATCTCCTACTCCATGTTGATCTAACCCCGTGAGGAGAGAGAAGGAAGAGGGAGAGAGAGAGAGAGGAGAGGGAGAGAAAATTATGGGATGAGAGGAGAGGAGTTGGGTCCTATTTATAGGGAAGAGAAATTTATCCTTAGATGAAGTTTGAATACAATTAGGACTCTCAAGAATAACTTTGTATTTGATTATAATTTCATAAGATAATCTTTCATATGATTAGAATTTTTTTTAAAATAGTCAACATAGGATTAAATTGATAAGAAATATAACAATTTGATTTCAATTCAAACTCTTTTCCTAATCTTAACGAACTATATTTTTCCTTATCTTATCATATCTCCCTTTATTTATTTTTTTTATTTTAAAAATTTGAGATATTACAATATATATATATATTCAATTTTCACTGTTCACAACCCTCAAAGTGTCGGACCGTGAACAATGCACATTTGCGATTAGCTATATGAAATGCAAGATTCAAGACGATGAGAATAAAAATTAATCTCATATGAACAAAATACAAATGTGATTATAAACTTATAAGTAATTATCATTTTTATTATTTAAGACATATTTTAAATTTGTGCAGACCATAGGCTCAAAATGAATATTTTTTATTTATTTTATAAATTTAATGAAGGTGCTATCTATAGTTTAATGAAAGTGTTATTTATTTAAGTAGATAATATCATATTATCTATCTTTTCAATTATAAAATATTAATTTTACAATTGATACAAAAAAAATTTAGAAGAAAAAAAGTAACATTTATCTATGATTGAAGAAATAAGTAACATAATGTTATCTACTTAAATAGATAGTATCTTTTATTTTTTTATTTATTTTATTTATATACAAAAAGTTATCTGCATTTAATATTAACAACTCAAATTTAAAGTTATTGGCTTCCTTGTCCTTCAACTGGATTCAACTTTCCAACCCTGGTTATATCAACCAATTCAATGTTAGTTTTAGTCTGTTCACATGAATTTAAATTGTGCATAGACCTCTTTTTTTTCCCAATAGAAGAAGTGAATTTTCATATTAGCGCTTCCATGTTTTACTTGTGTCTTATCTTTGTAAAAGGATTTGGTGGTTTCTCTTGCGCGTTTGTCTACTACAGCAACTCTGAAAATTTTCCTTTAGGTTTCAATCAATGTCGTCAGAATCAAACGACCGGAGGAGCCTTGAACCGACTAGACTAAATCGAATGATCGAGCCGGATATTATTAAAAAATATTAAATTAAAATATAATTTATTATTTAAATAAAAGAGTCATAAATAAATGATTAAATATGAACAAAAATTAAATTTATTTTCAAAAGTTATAATCAATTAACATTTTATTTGATACAAAAATTATTAATAAAAATATATCTTAAATAATTATTTATTAAAACACAAATATCAAGTAAAGAATTCTTTTATAATTAAAAAGAAAAAGAAATAAAATTTGATTTAAAAGACTTTTAACTATAGTTTTTTTCATGACCCATTTATCTTCAAAGCCCATTCTCTCTTTTCAACCCAATTTTTTTTCTTTTTTTTTTTGCTTGAACCGACCGGTTCATTGAAAATGGCTGATTCAAGCGGTTTGACCATTACTTTCCGGTTCTTGACCGGTTTTGACCGGTCCAACACTTTACCCGATTTTTTCATCGAACCAGGACCGGACTAGGCCCCGGTCGACGGTTGAACCGGTCGAACCGGCCAGTCCGGTCCGGTTCTGACAACAATGGTTTCAATCTCAGCATAACACTTAACATGCACCAAGAAATAAACATGAAAAAAAGGGAAGTTTGCTCCTTAAGGCAATATGTAACAGCATCAATGTACTCTGGAATTTGCTGCATAGAATAATATCTATGACCATGTTGCTTTAATGCTTTCTACATCTGTAAGACTCTTTTAACTTTTGGTTGCCCTTTTTTTTTTTTTTTTTTTTTTTTTTTTTCCCCTTTTGGGCCTCCGGGTTTCAGGGC
>LTAE01000850.1:49898-70333 GCA_001647135.1 Pontederia paniculata
GGGGGGGGTGCGGGGAAGAGTGATTTATATGTTCTTTTTATTTGATGTTCATACACATACAATATACTCAGATATTAAGTGATAATTCTAATATGAACAAAAATAAACATATCATGCAGGATTTATGTAAAGTAAAATTACGACTAAGAAATATAATGGAATAATAAGTAATATATTTTTGTAACACCCCATAATTTTAGGAAATTAAAATAATAATAATAATAATAATAATAATAATAATAATAATAATATTTGGTTTATTTTACATAGGATGAAAATAAATAAGAAAATTTTAATGGTTTAACTTGGAGAAATCTCTATAAATAGACCTCTAAGGAGAATACCCTCATAATTTACTTTTTTCTCTCGCAATATCCTAATCATCGAGTGGAGCCTCTTCTTTTTCTTTCTTTGCTCCTTCTCTACTAGGTACAGAGGTAAGAACAAAATCATATCTAATTCTCGTGGTTCTTCTCTTCTCCTCTCCTCTAAGTTGTATCAAAATCCTTAGGACACCGTGTAGGACAACAACTGCACGGAGATCAATGGGTCAAAGACGAGGATTAAAAGCGCCAGGAACAAACAAGGGAAAGCCCTCAACGCAAAATATGTAACTAGGGGGATCAAATGTAGAATTAATCTTATATAAGATGATATAGATTAATCGTGTGAAATGAAATTAGGATTTTGAATTTATGTTATGCTAGCTTGCCTATGATTATTGGGAGAACTTTCATGTCTTGATCTTTGTTTATTTTTAGTATGATTAGATTAACTTATATAAGATTAGAGTTTTGAATGAATGAAATATTAATTTTATCTTATCGAAAAAAAATATATTAATTTTATATTATTGAGATTTGAAAATGATTACTTTTCTATGACTGAGTTTTAGTCCTAAAATGCAAAAGCTATTGAGTCCTAAGAAATTTTATATAAAATTATAGTTGTACTTATGAAAGTTTGGAGTTTCCAATTGATGTGCCATATTATATCCAGATTTTGTAATTTATCTTCAAATGAGATTTCGGATAAATTTTAGTTTTCCAAAAATTATGCATAATATATGGATGGATATGTATTGAAGTCTAGTTTCTGAAAAAAATCAAGAATTATTGTAATCCAAGGTGTATGTAGAGAGATATGATTGAAATTCTAACCTAGTATCATACTGTCCCGAGAAATAATGTGTTCTATTTGTCAAATTCATCATATATTGTAATGATCAAATTCGGCAATGAAATTTTATATAATAGTGATATGCATGAGTTACCTTACATTGAAACTTAGAGTGGCATGAAAAGAATAAGTCTATAAGGAGTTATAATGATTTCATACTCAGCTATGAGAATTTTGAAAATGAAATTAATGGATGATATTTTAGAATTTCTTGATAATGAATGGTGAAGAAGTAAGTTATGTAGATTTTATATTTAAGTACCCTAGAAGTCTACTTTAAAGAAAATTATAGAATATCCCTAAATGGATGTTTGTAGATTAAGTTATGAATTTTGTATTGACACTTTGTCAAATCGATTCATTTTCATCTTTGGCATAGTGTCAATACAAAATTCATAATTTAATCTACAAACATCCATTTAGAGAGATTTTATTTTTTTCTTTAAAGTACATAACTTACTTCTTCACCATTCATTCTCAAGAAATTCTAAAATATTATTCATCTTTCATTTTCAGAATTCTCGTAGTTGAGTATTAAATCACTCATAACTCCTTATAGACTTATTCTTTTTAAGTCATTTCAATTTTCAATACAAGGTAACTAATACATATCAATATTCTATAAATTTCAGTCTCTAATTTGATCATTATAATTTATGATGAATTTGACAAATCAGCCACATTACTTCTCAGGACAACATGATACTAGGTTAGTAATTCGATCATATTTGTCTACATACACCTCATATTATATTAATTCTTAATTTCTCAAAAACTAAACTTTAATATCTATCTATCCATATATTATGCATAGTTTTTGAAGAAGCAAAATCTATTCAAAATCTCATTTAAAGATATATTACAAAATCTGAATAGAATATACCACATCAATTGAAAACTTCAAACTTTCATAAGTACCATTATAATTTTATATAAAATTCTCTTAGGACCCAATAGCTTTTGCATTTTAGGGTTGAAACTCTCAAATCTCAATAATACAAGATAAATATTTTATTCATTCAAAACTTTAATCTTATACAAATTAATCTAATTATATTAAAAATAAATAAAGATCAAGGCAAGAAAGTTCTCCCAATAATTATAGAGCAAACCTAGCATGACATAAATTAAAAATTCTAATTTCATTTCATACGATTCATCTATATCATCTTATATATAAGATTAATTATATATTTGATCCTCCCAATTATATGTCTATTTATGTTTGGAGTTTTTCCTTGCTTGTTCCTACCTCTTTTTATCATCGATTGTTCTTCTTCATGGTCTTCTAGAAATTTTGATACAACCTAAAGGAGAGGAGAACAGAAGATCCATGAAAAGTATATATGATTTTGTTTACCTCTGTACGAGAAAAAAAAGAGGGCTCCACTCAATGTCTAGTGTTTTGCGAGAGAAAAATAAATTACGAGGGTATTCTCATAAACTTTTCTTATTTATTTTCATCCCACATAAAATAAATTAACTATTATTATTTTCTTATTTATTTTAACTTGCTCAAATTGTGGGGTGTTACAATTTCGTTCATTTAGCGATTTTAAATCATCCGTTATAAATTCAATTAACATGGGATGCAAAATTATATGGTAAATAAAATATAAACGTTATCATTTTTTTTTTCTATACAGAACTTTTCGTCCTTTTTTTGCTGTGTGACACGTTTCCCTTCCCCTATATAAGCTTTGGACGGAAAATACTTATTAATAAAGATTTTTCTAATTATCGAACACAAACATGAGAAAAAAAAATATTATTTCAAAAAGGAAACTTGAATCAAATACAGGCTCACATTGAATCCATATTATTGAAAGTAATTAGTTGATAATTATGAAGGTTAATATAAAAGGACAAACACATCTACTGATGACCAATTAGTTTAGTAACTCTCTCTCTCTCTCTCTCTCTCTCTCTCTCTCTCTCTCTCCACACCAGTTGTGTCAAAGTAACAATATCTTCACAACATTTTCTCCTTTCTTTTTCACTCAAAGGTCATCCATCATTAACTATAACAAGATAATAACCAAAATTTGCAAATATCTCATTTATCAGATGAGGAAACTCAGTTGTTAAATACAACAATGAAATATCACACTAACTAATATAATACAACAGAGATAAACCCCTTGTTCCAGACATAACAAGGCCATTACTATCGTCTTAGGAAGACAAATAGTGAGCCTCTGGATCCCAATCCAAGCCTAATCTTCTCATCAACGTAAGTTATCTGCAGCTTAACCTCACTTTCGCCGCCATATTGAAACCCCAACGATCCTATTTTCAATTCAGGGGCTTCAAAGATAACTTGAATCCACTTATCATCCAGTAACTTCAATTTGCCTGTGAACAACCAATAAAAAACACACAGGAATATGTCATGTGAAGAATACTCGCGGCCAAAGGAATACGCTGCACAATATAATCGCTGAACTACAAATGTTGAGCTAATTGTACTGTTTGTACTTCTATACAATGATCAATTCGTCGAACAAAGAGGATGTCATAGTCATGGAGAAAGTATGTTTCCCTTCATGCACTCTCCTTTAAAGAAGAAAAGAATAGACAAGAAAATATCATGCAGCACTAATCATAATAACAACATAGGATACATAAGTTCATTGATGTATATGAATCTTGGGAATCCTTATAATGTATGACAGTGTATCTTACCTGTCAAGGATACTTGCCCATCCAGGAAGCCGAAAAGAGAAAAGCATACTCTGTTCCTCACGATATCCGGCGCTTCCACGGCCTGCATCATCTCATTTGTTTTAAAGAAGAGGCGTCCGATTGTACTCCGGTATCCTCCTCCAGGCGATGTAGGTACGGAACAGTATATCACATCCCACTCTGAGTAATGAGGAAGAGAAAGTGGGTGCCAAGGTAAAAATTGAAAACCGAAAGAAGAGATGATTCAACGAGTGAGCAATGCATCTGAACGAACTTAAGATGAGAAGAAACTCTCAGAAAGGCACATGAAATAGTTTAAACTCTATAAATTGCCAGTCTAACAACCTAAATTCACATAGAAGACCTAATTTAATTAATTTCAAATTGAATTCCTCAAAAGGAAATAGATAAAGTAGTAATCCAACTAACAACTCTTATTTGGATCATGATGCATTAAGGATGGTAGCATCAATTAAACCATCTGTTTACCTCCAAAAATAAGTGGACACTTGACTGGTTCACTGACACAGTATTTCTCAAGCTCTTGTGCCACATTGGATACTTCTTTATGCCCGTCCTTAGTTAACGAAACTCCTCCATCAGTTCCCTTTACCTACAAGATAAATTCGTGATCATAAATGTGCCAATCGCTGGATATCAGAATTTAAAGTGTTTTGAACTCATATTGCAGGAAATAGACAATGTGAAGCAAATAGACAATGCGAAGCACCCAAACAAGTAAAAGCCAGTAATTGCCACTTAGGCCTCTAAAGGGGTTGTCCAAAATTCCCTTGATTAAAAGCAAAGATAAAAGAGCTACAGTAGAAGAGTAATCCTTCTGTTTTCAACTACTTTGTAAAATAATTCCTACAGCTTAATCCCCATCAGCATTTTCAGAAATGTTCCCTTGACCCAGCTTGGAAGTATTTAATGACAAGTATATAACCAAGCACTTCAATTCTCAGTTTTTATTAAAGAAAAAAAGGAAAATAAGCTTGCTCCTTTTTTTGGTGGATTTTGTTTCTCTTTCCAGAACACAACACACAGACATCAAAACAGTATCCTCCAGATGCAAAAGTTCCTATCAATTATATGTCATATTCTTCGATTTGTTCCTTGAAAAATCTGCTTAACTCATACTAAAAGAATTAGAGTATGGAACTGAGTGCAAAATCCTACCTATTGCATTCTGTTTTATAACACTAAACCCTACTCATCACTTCCAGTTTCAGTAACACAAGATAAACCAGTACACACAACATAAACGAAGTACAAGGAACCGGAAGGTAATCAATCACCAGCCAACAGGAGGACACGAACCTTGGAAATGATCGACGAGACGAGGTCGTCCGGCGCCGCCACGAAAGGCCGGGCGGAGATGGAGGCCGCCCGGACGGTCGCGACCCTGCACCGGCGGGGACCAGTGGGACGGGCGGCGACGGCGCCGGAGGCGGCTCGCCTTCCGGTGATGGAGGAGGAGGAGGGGAAGAAGAGTGCAACGGGGGACGACGCCATCCTCGTAATCGACCGAGTTCTCGATTTTTTTTCCCTTTTCTGGCTCTGCTTCGTCGTCGGCCTTTTAAATTCATTTTTTTTTTGTTAGATTTTTTTTGGGGGTAAAAATATTTTGTTAGATTTTTGTGCGGTCCATTTTAGATTCTGGATAGGAAGGCGTCGGGCCAACGGGCACGGATCTACTGCCACGTGGAGATGGGCCCGCGGAGGTAGATATGAGCAGCTATCCAGTGGGTTGTCGTTTTTTTTTTTAAATGAATATTTTATTTATTTTTAAATTTAAATATATTAAAATATATAAGTGATAATTAAAGTTCTGTTTTACTTAGCTGATAGTTATAATATTTGTTAAAATAAATATTAATTAAAATATTCTTAAAATTATTTGATAATAATATTAAAAATTATAGATAAAAGAATAATATAGTTAATTAAAATTAATGAATTAATGATTTTAAAAATTATTTTTTTAGTAATTATGTAACAACTTATAAGTATATTTTTTTTATTTATCAAACATTAATATTTTCTAAAATTTATTTATAAGTTTTTTTAATATATTTATAAGCTAAACCAAACAAGTCTTAAGTATAAAAAATTATATGAGGAATTAAAATATTATAAGCGTATAATATCATATTTTATAACTTGTTCATTTTTATATAAAATATTGATATAGCTTATAAGTATATCTTATATTGTTCATTTTTAGTTTATTTTTTTAATAATTTATGTTTATAATCTTATATTCTTATCATCTTTTATTCTTATAATTATAAGTATATACTTATTATATAATTTATATACTAGCATTATACTAATTTGTTATTATATTATATTAGTAATTTAGTATATTATAATTATTATATATAATGATATCATATTAAATTCAATTTTTTTTGTTAGATTTTTTTTGGGGTAAAAATATTTTGTTAGATTTTTGTGCGGTCCATTTTAGATTCTGGATAGGAAGGCTCGGCCCAACGGGCACGGATCGACTGCCACGTGGAGGCGGGGCCCGCGGAGGTAGATATGAGCAGCTACCAGCCCATGGTTCACGTGCGGCGCCCACAGCGAGTCGAGAACCAAAACCACAGCATCAGATTGGTCCCACGCGTTGGACATAACGTTTTCATTTTTTTTGTTTTTTTTTTTTTGGACATAACGTTTCATATGTACTTCGAATCAGGCCGAGACAAATTTCTACTGAAAAAATACTTCAATACATATCCATTCATATATTATTTATAATTTTTGAATAATTAAAATCTATCTAAAATCCTATTTAAATATTATGAATATTGACAAAAACTTTGTAAATTTAAACATATGACTTGAATCTCTTATTCACAGACTTAAAGTCTGTTTGGCTAAGCTTATAAGTAAGTTAAACTACTTATAAGTAAAATTTAAAAAAATTATATGTTTGACAACTTAAAAAATATACTTATAAGTTGTCAGGTCACTACTTATAAATTGAAAAAAAAAATAAGTAAGGTTCCCCTGCTTATTTTTAAAGTTATTGGCTTATTAATTTTAACCAACTATATTACTCTTTTATCTATATTTTTAATATTGCTATCATATAACTTTAAGGGTATACTAGTCAATATTTATTTTAACAAATATTATAACTACTTATTGATATTATCAGCACTTTTATCCAAACATATAACTGATTATATTTTAAAATAAGTATCAACGATTAAAATATTTATCAGCATTAGTATTTATCAGGTATTTTTTATCAGCTAAGTCAAACATACCCTTAGATCAACATTTATAATTTTTTACATGATCAAAATTTATTGAGAAAAGTCAATAAGAAAGAAATAATCCATCCTTAATGATAATAAGAATCTTGATTAAAACTCTGAAGGAAGAATATATTTAAATCACTATCAAACAATATCTAATTTTGATGAACCAATAAAAAAAAGAGATCTCATAGATCTTAATAATCGCACAAAATAATGTGTTCATAGATAAAAGAATTCGCATAGTTTTAATGTGAATCCTTTTTTTTGTTATGAATTCATTTAACACATCTTTCTTTTTTAAGACAAATTGGTTGATCTATCACGCTTTTGTGCGTCTCCTCATGACCAAGTGAGAAAAGAAGAAGGAAGGAGATAAATTAAGAGAGGGAAAAGTATAATAACCAAAATAAAATAATAAGAAAATTAATTTCATAAATAAAATTGACAAGTTATAGCATTCTTTTATTAGTGATATTTTTTATATTTTAAATTTAAATTCAAATATGCTAACATTTCCCCTTTTTATTTTATTATTACCATTGTTTTGAGGTGCTACAAATAAAGTTAGAGGACAATTCTGAACTTTATCCATAAATATCGCGAGAGATATATATAGAGGCTAAAAAACTTGGATCTCATTTCTGAACTATGAGCATCCCCCTGGAAGGATATGACATAAAATAAACCAATTCGAGTTCCTGGATGCCACAAATCAGAATTGTAGAGGGCAATAATGTACTCCAAGATAAGTTTCGATCAAATGTACTCTACAGGAAACATCATTTTATACAATAATAAGACTAACAAAATTTGGCGTTTCAAAGGCAAACATTCACTAGTAAAAGAAGACAGAAGGCAACTAAACTACAGGGCGTAGTGTACCACTAAATACCAGCCACCCCAACCCCAGTAAAAGACCCAGAATCCTGAGCCAACCCAATCGCGTTGCTGATCTCCTGGCTCTTTCAAAAGGCAAAAGTTGCTAAGAAAGCAGCTTGAGTTTCAAAATTTACATGGATTGTTATGTATAATGACTCAGCTGAGCAAGGTGAAGAGGTCTTTGGCAGACGCTCAACCAAAGAATGACAATCATTAATATGACTCAAATCGCCGTATAATTCGAGAATAAATGCAGCAAATTATCAAGAGCTTCAGGGTAGAACTTCCTGGCAAACAAATAGCACGGTCGCTTCATTCCGTTCCACATACAAGGTTTCTGCATCACTGTTTTCTGCAATAGGGAGGCAAAGCACATCACAAACGAGTTTCTGAACTCAAATGTGGCTTCAGCATATTGTAGTTATCAAATGAACTTAACCAATGAACCGTGGACAAAATGCTTAAATAACACAGCTCAGCAGAATTTTATGTGCATGATTTAGTTTGATATCGTTGCAAGGGCATAACTACTGAGATATATTGATAATACAAGTTATTAGACAGCATTCTCATTACCTTGGCATCACTGGTGACATGGAAACTCTCACCGATAGACTGCCAATGGACAAAAAGCACCTATATCAGCATATATAATTTCCAAAAGACATCACATTTTTCAGAAAGCGAGAAGCATACTGTTATATTTTTCATCAGTTCATAAGTAATATCTTGAGCGCGATATGCTTTTGGATGCCATTTCCCTTCAGACCAATCCACATGTGTGACTGACCAATTGGCAATTCCAGTAGGATCGACCATCTGTGAATTACATATTGTAAATCCATCCATACAGGAAGTGAATGAAAAATGATAAGTTTATGGCTCAACATGGCCAAGAAGAAGAGATGGCTTATATACTGACATTGAAGAGAGTTGGAATATAGTGCTCATCAGCATAGCAATTGCGCCCATCAAAACCAGGCTAGTTTTTACAATGCAAAATGAAAAATGTGATCAGTAGAGTTTAATGAGATGGAAATCATGGGATTAATTTTGATTGTCATAGGCAGACCAAATCATTGTTTATTTATTGCGTGTATGAGGAAAGAACCAAAAGTAGATATGCAACCAACTATTTACCTTGCAATAAAGCTTAAATTTTGTATAGTAGAGACTGTCCGCCATCACTATCAAAGCATGCTTTCGTGTCATTGAGAACCACTGCAGTATAATAAGTGCACATCAAAAGAAATTAAACGAACTCTTCCCTATGAGAAAAACAGACTATATCATTGATAACAAAACCACCAAATTCATGTGTAACATCTCAATCTATAAGTTCTTACAAATTATTGTGAAAACAACATTTCAAGAGAAATATAAAATCTCATATATTCACAGTTAAACCATGTCAAAGTCTTGCACATTGCAGTCTTTGTGAGCTGATCTGGTCCAATGCATTCCTCCATAAACTTAAAATATCTCTCTGTTTTCCTTTACTACAAGTTTTGATGGTCCTAATCCATGTAGCATGTCTATTGTGTCGTGCAATCAATTCTCGTGATACACAAATAAAGAGGATACGTGAAGCAAGATTGAATACAAATGGAAAGATATCTAGCAGACCAACGACATAACAGCAGAATTCATTACAAATTGTCATAACTATCAAAGAATTCATTTCTGTTAGGCTGTTAAAGGAGATATAAGAAGCATTCTAAAAGCCACACATAAATGACATCTGATAATCAATTAGTGCAAGAGTTAGGAACTAGATATGCCTCCCAGCATAGGCCATGAGTTTGAAAGAAAAAAACACTGCCCATCGATAATCGAGATCAACTTCTATGACAAACTGCAATTTATATTTAGTGTTAATATTAGACACAAGCTGAAGTATTAAGGACAAAAACCAACTGAGACTACACAAAACATTGTCCAAGTGAAGAGAGCCTGACTACAACACTTCTTCTTTTGTTAGAGAGAAAGAGAGAACAACACTTCTTTTATAAGCCAGAATAAGTATGTCCTCACAAACTGTAATTTCAGTTTACATGTTAAAGTCCATTTGATTGTATAGTCAGAGTCCCTTGCTAAATGTAAGACCAAATTTACCTGTGAACCCTTTCTAAAGTTCTGTTCTTCAATCTCAGGCAGCATATGCTCAGTGTATCTTGCATTTCCATGTGGGCCAGGATCCCAGAAACTGATATTTTTGTAAACAACAAGCATTTTGAGTCAGCATATTACATATCACAAGATTTCACAATAGTGAATTCACTTAGTCGGGTTGCCAGAATTGGAAGATGCAATTAAATCATGCAAAATAACAATAAAAAAAAGTTCCAGATAAAGAAATAACATGATAACAATCAGCAAAGGTTTTGATAAGCTTACCAATCAATGAAGCTAATATTTGTTTCCATCAGATAGTTGTAAACATAATCAAATTTATGCAGTGGAATACAACTGTTGCACAAGAAATAATATTATTTTCACAAAGTGATACCAGAAACAGAGAACTTTAGTAATTTCAGTATTCTAATCACCTGTCAGAAAGCAATACAAAATGCTGATTTTCAGGATCTTGAAGTGCATTTGCCAGGAGGCGTCTTTCTGCATCAACCATAGAGATCTTCCCCCAGACAACCTGCATGTAGGTAAATTGCATTTAAATAAGACCTCCAGACAGTCAAAAGCAGAGCTACTTAACAACATCAAATTGGAAATAACTCATTTTCTAGTAACCTGATTAAATATTTCAATTACATAGATCGATCCATATTAAAAATGAATAACCACCATGATGTAGCTTAAATTTCAAGGAAGCAAGTCACTGTTACAACAAATCCACTTGGTTGACAGCAATAAGTTTTTTGAGAAGAATTCAGACTAATAAGTTGTCAGGTATAATGTTGGGCACAGTAGTTGATGGCCTATCGCATATTTAGCATCTAAGCAGTTACCTTTCAAAAGTTCAATTTCTGTCATATGTTCCGTGTACCCAAAATTGATTTCCTTAATTATTGATATCATAATAATGAAACAGAGAAACATCATGTGGTAAGGAAGAAGAAAGATCTTTAAGTACCTTTGCACTCCGAATATCTGTGTCAATAAATAAGGGACTCGCATGCACTGGCTTCTCTCGTGATGCATGTATGTAGATGGAGAATCTCCCTTCATGACCCTATGAACATAAATATAAGAGTATACCTCAAATTATGAAGGAATTAAAATGATATTTATTTTTCAGCAATAGAAAAAACAATTAGAGAATCTCCCTTCATGACCCTATGAACATAAATGTAGGAGTATACATTAAATTATTAAGTAATTACAATGATATATTTTCCCAACAATAGAAAAAACAATTAAAGTTTCACTAAATTCATGTAGAGCATTTTTTTAAGAGGCATGCAGAGCATTCTAGGAATAAAAATAGTCACAAAATCATCAACGTTAATTTGAATACACACACTTTTTTGTCTCCCAGATAGGAAACCAATGACATCAGCCCCATTTTAATCTGAAAAAAGAATTCTTACTAGCCTGAATTCATGGAAAAGAAAAGATTAAAAGGAAGCTTATAGACAAAGAAAAACGTACCAGAAAAAACTGCTCCCATAATTTTTCGAAGGGCAATGAACCCGGTGTCAAGAACATAAATGCGATTTTGGGATTCTTTGGTTCGACCACTGGCATAGAAAGAATGTCTCTGATGACAACTTGGGAGGCAAGTTCATCATCAGTGGGTGGCCTTTTAACAGGGAGCCAATCCTTGAACGGATCGCAGACATTTGAAGAAAATAGGTAGCACGCTGAATATCTCCGAGGTGGATAAACATAGGCCCCAATCAAGAAGATGCACACCAAACAAATCAAGACGATTATCCATTGAGGCCTTTTTGAAGTGCTTCTATGGCGTAGACCTGGCAATGTGTGTGCATTCCCATTGGCTGGTTGCCATGACATCTTGTACATGTCCTTAAATCAGCATCTGCATTTATCGTCTATTACTGCCGGACTTGTACATCAGAATCCTACAATGTAAAAACTGAAAGAGGAAAGAAGAACACAGATGATAAGTCAATAGAAAGTTATCTTGTCATGACAAGTAAAAACTACTTAATAGCACAATGAAGGCACTGATTAGATGGAGAGCCTTATTTCATGATGCACGGAACAGATTGAGCATAAAGGAAGTATCAGTTTGAAAACAAAGAACCATGAAAACATTCCTACTTCTCAAGGTAACGTCTGAAGGCCTAAAAATATTGCAAAATTGAAGCGTTAATCAACCAATGCAACATAGATAAACGAAGCATATCATTTCTCGAGGTCTCTATAGATAAACAGGTTTCTGTTTGCTTTTATTCACTCTTTCGTGCATCGACTTTTCCAATTAGGTAGCCAGAAGTTTTAAATCCATAAACTAAAAATTGTCCTTGTCCCTTAATAAACTAAAATCAAACACCAAAGGCAAATCGGATCCCTAAGGAAGCAAGCAACCCCACAATGTCAAAGATCGAAACTTTCTCAGTGAAAACTTAATAAAAAAAGAAACAACTCGCAAATCTCCAAACAAAAAGGTTCCCTCTTTCCGTGCGGCGTGCTCTCATCCCAAGCGCCCAAATCCAAATTCCTAAACCAAACTCTCCGGATCGTAAGCAAGCATCAAATCAAACCTGGAATCCTAAACCAAGCAACTCCGCACGAAGCAGCTAAAGATCGTACTTTTGGGCGGAGGAGATGGGAGATTGATTACCTGAGTCCCGTGGGAAGCCAATTCGATCACGAGATCCGGCAATGGAGATAGGAGAGGGGGAGAGATCTGAGGAGGCGAAGAACAAGAACAAGAGACAAATATATATAGCGGCGCAGATGGATTTGAATACAGCGCAAACAGTGCAACAGACAACGGCTTGGAGATCGCAAAGATGAAGCAAAGCTTCCTTGCTTTCTCGGTGTTCGTCGGTCGCTGGATTTCGCGCACGGCGGAAGCAGCCGTTGCTCTCTCTCTCTCTCTCTCTCTCTCTCTCTCTCTCTCTCTCTCTCTCTCCTTTTCCTGTGTCTGTGTCAGGAAGGAAAAAAAAAAGGAAAATTTTTTTCTCATACGTTTCCGAAGGCGTCGGGATTTTATAAATGTCCAAAAAGGAAACTAAAAAATTAAAATAAAAGCGCCTCCTTTTTTCCCATTGGCCTTCTTTGACCACTTTGCCTCCTACGTAAATGGTTACGGATATGAGACCAAAGAAAAGAAAAGAAAAAAATATAACCTAAAAAAAAATATGAGATTTATTTTTATTTCTTGAAGATGATTAATTAAAGAATTATTTTTAATTTTCTTTCTTAAATTATGACCTATCTCCTCAATTATATTATCATTTATTTAGCACCATTAAACTTATTTAATAATAACACTTAATCTCAGATTTGATATTTTTTTCTATTATTTTATTTATTTATTAAATTATTATTTTATCCTTCTTATATTAATTGATCAAAGATAAATAGTCTTAATCTTGCTTAAGAATATAAAAAAAAACTTGCGATTGGATTAAAAAAATAAAATTGAAGCCGAAGAATATTTTGAAGTAAAAAATAATACTTAAAAAATAAAAAAAATTAAATCTTAAATGTACTTAAAATTATGAGAAAATTTATATTATTAGATAAAAATTTAAAAATATTTAACAAGGTAAAATAATAATTTAATAACTTAGATAAATAAAAATAATATAAAAGATAATGATATTTATTTTTTCAAGTTAAATGTCACTATTCGAAAATTTTAATGGTGCAAAGTGGATAATAATTTAGTTTAAGAGTTATATTGGTAGATATATTATATTTTGAGGAAGAAAAATGGAATTAGAACTACCTTTGATATGACTTGATTTGGATAAATAAAAATGAATGGTGATTCAACTAATGGTTAGTAAAAAATAACTATATTTTAATTATTTTATTAGTATTGTATTAAATAAGAGTGTTTGATATATATAGCATACGATTATTCTATAATGATTGAAAATGACATAAATACTATCTAAAATAATTTAGATTATTTTATGCATTCTAAATTAATTTTCTTATTTGAATCATTTTATTCTTTTATTCTAAATGATCACTTTTAATCGTTTTTTTTTATAAAATTATAATAAAAGTATCATTTTATAATAATTCAGTTATATGCATTCTAAATGACATAAATTTGTTTTTTAAAACATACCCAATAAGTCAGTTTCTAAATGTATACAATATAAACACCAGACTCACTAATTTAAGCATTAATTAATTCATGGCTTAACATCATATTTTGAATAATATACTAATTGAATGTTTAAGCATTAACTAATTCATGGCTTAGAATCATAAAGATGTGAGTCCATACTAGTTCAAGGATCAAGCTCAACCCCTTACATGAGACCCACTAATTTAAAGTCACTTAAATTTTAATAATTAGTATATTATTTATTTATAAAGTCATTATTAATCACTTGATTCATTTTAGATCAATTTTGTATCCATCTATTAATGATTATGCACTTAAATTATAATTAATTCATAAAAAAACTAAATGTCTTTCTTCTATTTCCAATTTAAAGATTATTTCTTTTTTCAACAAAATAAATAGCATAAGCTTATTGTGATGTTTGTATCAACCAACGCATAAGCTTATTGCGATGACTTACTGATGTAACTCGGATTTCAGTTTGTAAAAAACATATAATTTTCTGCATAAAACCGTATAATATGGTATTG
Source organism: Pontederia paniculata (assembly GCA_001647135.1). Lineage (NCBI taxonomy): Eukaryota > Viridiplantae > Streptophyta > Magnoliopsida > Commelinales > Pontederiaceae > Pontederia > Pontederia paniculata. The sequence goes on from LTAE01000850.1 coordinate 64,685, forward strand.
GAATAAATTTTTACCTTTTAATAGTGGAAAACATTTTTTATATGGAAAATGTGGTCAAAATTAAATCATTGGGTTAAACTAGATATATTATCACAAATCATAAAAGCTTAAATCAATAAGAAAGCCATCAACTTTTTAATTTAACCCAAAATCTATTTTGAATCATTTAGAGAGGAATTTTTTTCGGCAAAGAGAGAAAAAATATTTCTTAATATGAGTTATATGGATATTTGAAGTCAAAATCTCTCAATATTATGTGAAACTAAATATGCTATCAAATAATTTTGAATTCTAAATTTATAAAAAAAATCATTATCATTTATATTATTAATAGTACTCACATTTGGGCCCTTGACAATGTTGGTCGGCCCGAAATTTAATATGTGTATTATTTAGAAAAATAATTTTTTTAATATTTGAATTCAAAATTTTATATTTTTATATTATCTAAAATTATAAGTGTTATCAATAATAAGAATTGCATCTTATACATTAAGAATATATATATATATATATATAAATATTTAGAGACTTAAGTTTTTAAAATTATTAATAGCGCATATAATTAACTAATATTATAGTAAGTGATTCTTAGTTCAAATATCGGCATAATTTTAGTTAAAAAATATTTTTTTTTCTCTTAGTAGTCTACACGATGAATTAGAAGGAATGAGAATAAGATATTCGTGACGTGTATATGTTGTTGTGTGTCCTTAAGAATATTATTACATTATAATTAAATTAATTAGTCTACATGTTGATTGGACAATTGATTAACAACTACAGAATTAGTGGATGATTAAATTATTAATTATATAATCTCATTTTTTTTCAAAAACATTTCATAATTTTTTCTCAAACAATAGAAAAACAAATTATAATTGAATTTTTTTTTACAAAGTTTACTTCTGCTTAGCAAATAACTTAGAAATACATGGTGACAATATTACATTGAATGTTTACTAAATCACATATAGTAAGCTTGATTTTCTTCCAGAAATGATGGCAATCGTATATATTAAGGAAGCGTATAATTCATTTGTTAATCCCCGCTATAAAATACGAATTTGATATTCATAGATAATATGCTCCTAAGTTTTAGGTTTTCATTTTGGTATTTGGTGCATTTAAACATTTAAAGTTAATTTTTTTAATTGCCTTTTTAATCATAGATAATATTTTTTTGTAATAAATTAACTAACTTAATTAGAAGGAATCACATGTTTATTCAAAAGACTTATAATTAATTTAAAGTTACAGTACCAAAATTTTGTAATATATTTTAATTAATGTTTCACTAGTTTTGATTCTAAATGCACTTTTCTCTTTTCTCCTTAAGCAATTATAATAATTTTTTTTTTAAATCAAGTGATGAAAAAACAAAATAAAAGTAAATAATGTTAGAGATTAAAAGACTTGAAAATAAAATTTTAAATAGTGTAGTCACCAGTAACATTAATTAATAGAAAGGAAATAGATTGTGAGAAATAAATAGTCCACCACAGGTAATAGTAATAATAGTATAGTCACCAGTAACATTAAATAACATTAATAATAGTATAATCAACATTTTGGTTAAAAACAGAAAATGAAAATTATAATTATTAATAACTATATTTTATATTATACTTGAGCTTTGCACATATTTTTTTTCTTAATACATCTATTTTTTTTGCTTCATGAATAGTTTTGAATAGTGTTATATGAAATATTTGGTCATTTTCCTAGTCTTACTTAGTTTATATAGTTTTATGCGTAATTACATTTTATATCAATTATTTGTTTATATTCAAGTCAGATACCAACAACTGCTTGAAGTTGAATATATAATTCAAGATTTTAGAATTCATTAATAAATTTTAAAATAGAATAATTGTAATTGGATAATTCAGTGAATTAATCGAATTGGAACAAAATTATCGATTAATTAATCGAATTGGAACAAAGTTATCGATTAATTGATAAAATGTAAATGTTTTTTTAGACGCATAATGCATGAAACTTTTTTTATAGTTGAATTTAAATTATTCGGTCAACATAATTTTGTGATTTAACATATATAATAAATATTTTGATGCGCCTTCTTTTATATATACATATATATATATATATATATATATATATAAATATATAATTGTTAATACAATAATATCATATGTTATTATTTGGTTATGACTTTATATTATGTGATATAAGTTATAAGCTTCATTAATAAAAAATGGATTTTATTTAAAATAATATGAAATAAAAAGTGGCACAATTTTGCTCAGTTTAAAATAGTTAGCATAGTCAAAATTGATAATCTTGATTCTATTTTTGTTACGGTGCAATTCAAGCACAAGCACTAGTATAATCAAGCACAAATTAATTGACACCTTATGAAATTCTATTTTTAGAAAAAAAATATGATACATAAAGAAAATAAAATAAAAATTATGGAGATAGATTGTTTGTAGATTATGTGACACTAGTTCCATTCCTCATTTCTAAAGTGCAAAATCGGGTCATGTGAGATTTCAATAATATCTTTTTCAGTGGTCTCAATCGGAGATAGAATTTTTACGAGAGTTTCTATTTTGCTTCTCTTTCATTGGAGTTTTATTTTTCAAATATATCTTAATTTTTTGATCTAATTCTTCTTCTGATAATCAAAACTAGCAGTTGGTCCCGTCAATCCTTCGAAATCGAAATAACTCAACCATGAACAGTTTATTAGTTGAGAGATATTTATAAGCCACTTAAATTGCTGTTGTGCAACCATTGAGAAAGATTGAAGTGGAAGTGGTTCAACGTGCAGTGATGCTCTTCGTACGCGAATTGGTGCAATGCGCAGTGTTGCATTCGATCAAGTCAATTGTGAAGCGTATTTAAGGTTTTCACTGTGATAAGCCCAAATATGTTAAAACCTACTTAAATTGATTGAGTATGTATTCGAAGTTATTGTACCTTTGCATTAGTCGTCTTAAACATCAATTAAAGGCTTTTGTTTATACCATAAAGACAAGATGAAATAGCTTCTTTACCTATTTTGAAAAGTCGGAGGAATTAAAAAAAATATATGTTCAAACTTCAAAGGCTATCAGACACCGATCACTACGAGAAAAACAACTCATTCTGACGGATTTTTAACAAAAATCCGTCAGAAAGGACCTTTCTGACGTAATTTCCGTCCAATTCAAACGGTCAGAAAAAAACTCGTTGGTAAAAATTTTCTGACGGGTTTCGTACCCGTCAGAATTTTCTGAAGGAATTTCTGAAGGGCCTTGGGCCCCTCAGAATTTCTGAGGGAATATTCGGCCCCTCAGAAATTCTGAGGGGCCAAATATTCCGTCAGAAAATTTTAATTTTTTTTTAAATAATAATTTACAAACAAAATTAATAATAATTAAAATGTACTACATATTTCGTTACAAATATTTAAATTACATATTATCATTGACATCGGGATCTTCAGGAGGAGGAGCTTGCCCTTTCAACATCATTCTTCATATTTCATTAAATTCTTTTCTTTGTTCACGTCGGGCTTGTTCCATCTGCATTTTAAATTATTGTTGCATCTGTTGTTCCATCCGTTCTCGCATCTGTTGTTCTATTCGTTCTTGCATCTGTTGTTCCATTTGCTTAAATCGTTCATCAACACGTCGTTCTATCTCTTCATTTGGAGGGCCCGAGATAGATCTGCGTGCTGATCTTAAGTCAACAGGAGTGACAGATGAACCTAAACCATAGACACGATTTTTGTTTGTGCCTACGTGTTCCCTCCAAAGTTCTCTAGTTGATTTTGAAGTGTCTTCTTCTTGTGTAACTTGAGTCAGATGCTCCGCCTGTTTCGCCTTAAATCCTTCCTAAAATATAATTATAAANAAAAATAAAGAAACATATTTTTTTTCAATGTTTTATAATGATTTAAAGGATACACAGTATAAATTTATAATATACTTTAATTTTAAAGTAATATAAATTTTTTATTAAGAATAAATTAGTTTAAATTTAATAAAATATATATAAAAGTTCGGGTCATCAGGTTGGGTCGGGTTGATTGGGTTCGAAAAATTAAAATCCGTACCCGACCCGTTGGTGATCGGATTATGATCGGATCGGTTCGGGTTGGACCCGACCAACGATCTGATCCGATTCAATTGAGATTTGGTCGGTTCGGATCATCGGATTCATCGTGTCGATCCGATCCGATGAACACCCCTACATTAAGCACTATTACAAATTATGAATTAGAACTAAAAAATACCATGTTGTTATATTAATAATATATGCTCATGTATTTTGATTTTATACCTAATTTTTATTTTATATTAATTTATTATTATTCGGTTCGATCATCCGGTCCAATCAGTTCGATTTGCTCCGTCGAGCTATCCGGGTCGATGTTCGGATTGGATTTTAAAACATTGTTCGGGACAACACATATCGTGTTTTGGCAGTCGATCATCTAAATACAACATGGGACACGACTTGAGTTCAGGGTGGCTCAACCATATCTTGTATAATCCATATTATGTTTTCGGTTGTTACAGTTTTAGGGTAGAACTCTACGGATGCGATCATGTCCGAGTGGAACATGATCCTTGTCGGTTGCAATTCAAGGTTGTGACTTCTCTATTTTCGGTGATTTAAATTTAGGTTTTCGTTTCAAACTTTGATGCCATTTATATCTGAATTATAGGGATATAGGGATCTAATAAGAGATAAAAAAATAGGATACAATCTCATAATCCATTATAATTTAGAGACTAAAATATAGCATGCACTAATTTATCAAGAAAATATATTTAAAAAAAATCTATCTACGAACATATTTTTTTATTAGACTATTCGATCGTCACATTTTAAAAGTTCCTTGTCTCCATTCCTCGTAGTCCGTGTTGTTGATATATATATGACTTTTGTTTTGCTTCTCTACGAAGAAACGTACTCGTTCTTACGATTTGATTTCGCTTTATTTTGATAAAAATAAAATTCAAAAATATTTGTTAGGAAATTAAATTTGGAGAAAGTAATTTATTTTTATATGTTTAGTATATGCCTTTAATATATTAAGATAATTATCTTAACAATATAAAATAATAAGACTTCGTAAAAAGATATTTTGAAAAAAAAAACATCCGTATTTTTCAATTGTAAATTATTTTTTAAATTATCAACTGCTAAAAAGTGATGATCATATTTGTAAAGAAAATATTAACCTTTAGCGAAATTTGGCGTAATAATTGATGCGAAACTTTGACTAATTGACCTGCAAAATGGTCTATGCAAGAATGTAAAAAAAAAAAAAAGATAACACATAGTAGCCTCATTAAGCATTCGAACTGAAAGTGAAACTATTTTCTTATATGGGTTATATTGGTGAACAATTTTTTTATTAGACATCTTTTCTTAATTATATTTATGCAAGTATTATTACTTTATTAATTATAATTATGAAGATATTTGAGACAATAAAAATTTATTATGCGGCTGTGATATTCAAATGGAGAACCTTTCTGATCATGAAAATGGTTACTTGATGTGAAACAGGAAAATTCACATTTTTCTGTTAGGGATCATGATAGACACTTAAGAAAAATCAACGCATTCGAATTATGATTTTGATATTATTTTAACTCTTAATTGATTATCATTTTTTCAGTGTGT
>LTAE01000851.1:0-36661 GCA_001647135.1 Pontederia paniculata
ATATATATATATATATATATATGAGATAAATTAGCGTGAAATATTGATCTCGCGTTGTACATCCTGATCATTATAATCCATATATGTTAGATGAGTATTCTAGATGTTTTGAATCAAATATTCATTTTAATCATTAAAGATATTATGACGGTCACGATGCATTTATCTTACCGTATCATAATATTGATCTCACACTAATTGTCCTATATATATATATATATATATAAATTACAATCAATAAATAAAATAAATATCAATAAAAATCACAATTATTTAATTAATATAATGAATAGATAATTTTAATTAATATTTTAAAATTTAAAATTTAAATCTTAATAATTTTTATATTTTTATATTTTATTTATATATATATATTAGTCTCCCTAACTTTTAGTCCTAGGGATAGGGCTCCTCCAACCAGCTCTCTACAACTTTCCTTTTCTCATCAAACAAATGGTCATGCTCCGACCTTAATTACTGTGCAAGCGTACGTCTGCATCCGTGGGTCATGCAGACAGTTGTATTCCATTTCCAGCCTGGGCGGGGACTCCACATACACATATTTTAAAACCACCAAACTCATTCAACTATTCAAGTGTACATGATATTTTCTTTTTTTCTCATCACAAAAAAAAGCAACAAAATTAAGAGGAGTAAGAATGCCAGCTGCAAATTTTAGTGCAGGCCATCCCAAAAACTAACAATGTAAATTATATCATCACCAGGAACAAATTAATCTTGATATAAAAAAAATACATATTACACTTCATGTAATGTACCTACGACCATATATGCTGCTAATGCCACACGGCATTAATTTAGGATCATATATACATACATATATATATTATATATGTGTGTATAATCCTCAAACCCAATTAATTAGATGTATTTTTCGTCACACAGATCGTTTGATCGAATTCATCACCAAAATTAATGAAAAATAAGAGAGAGAGAAAAAAAAATAATGCAGACTGCATCCGCTGACGCAAAAAAAAATATTAACACTGGTCAGCATGCATAGAGCTCGGCCAGCTCCTGCAACGTAGCGCCGTCGTGGTCGGCGACGTCGAGCTGCGTGTTCTCCAGCATCCACAGGAGGTGGTCGAAGAGCACGACCTCGCACCGCACCGATACGACCTTGTCACCGTCCGACGTCGCACCGGCGACGGCACCGCCGTGGCTCGACGTGGACGGGTCGATGAGTGCGGCCAGCAGCGGGTGGCTCAGGTGCTTGGACTTTACGACGTACCGCCGGCGCGACCTCCCGACGAGCACCACCGCCACCTCCTCGTGATCACTGCCCACTGCGAGGTCCTCCCACGGGAGGTCCTCCTTGGCGAACTTCGACCTCAGGCTGCTGTAGGACGAGGACCTGCCCAGGGTTCCGATGCTCTTGCACTTCCTCAGCAGTGTGTTCATCTTCTTCATCTTAAGTAATGCTGCTATCTGCAGACTGCAAGCAGGAGGACGAAGAAGGAGGAGGAGGAGGAGGAAGAGGAGATATATCTTTGCAGCTTGCAAGAGAAACAAAAGCATGGCTTTCATATACATGTATGTAGTGTACAGAAGAACTATTACTATTTGGCCTTAAGGTTGGTGTTACATCGTTATATCAAAGTTATTGGAATGTGGCCCGTGTTCCTACTACCAAACACATAACTATAACCAAATATTATGGGGGTCCTCCCACAAGAGCATAATTGATGTTAGGTTCAATAAACATAGATATATGAAGCAAGTTGCATTCCCTGAGCAAGCTTGCTACATAATTAAACAATGAGAACTCTTCAAATTTTTGAAGACAATGAAATAAAGATAATTCAAGACAATTTTAGGAATTTGATCTCCCTATGCAAGCCCACAAAGAATCTTATCATTACTCAAATCTGAAATGGTCATTGTTGAAAGAAGTTTTATATGATGAACATGGATATAATAAACTTCTAGATTAGCGAAGTTAATATAAAAAATATGTTTGGATTTGTTAAAAAAATGTGTTAACAACATAGAGCCTTATAAAATTTTTTGGGTGGAAGAATATAATATATGTAGGTCAGGGTTTTTTGGATTAGGAGGAAGTTCTTGTGTGAAGTTGGTTGTGTTTTCATATTTGATATGCTTGGTTTGTACGTAAAACCTAGAGCAGATTTTTCTTTGTGTTGCTTGGCTTCGCAGTTTAGTGATTCTAAAATCCATACGAACAGTAGGAAAGAATAGCAGATGCAGCATGAAAAAATATAACATGACAGGCTGTGTGGAATGAGTCAAAAGTGTTGGGCATAAAATTTCTGATGAATTCAATACAAAAGCAAAGGATCGATAAGTTTAAATTTTTTTTTTCTGTTGACGTCTTAATATTCACGAGGCGATACTGAATTCACGCGACACTAATAATTATACACATTAATCATGAATTAAAATCTTAATTCATTATAGAATCTGATTAATTATATATAAAAATTCGATATCCACTTAGAGCAACAAGAATTACAACTCCACTTAATCCGTCATTCAATTGCCCCGAGTGTGTTTAACTTTATTTTAGGTCTACCACTTGCTAGTTGTCAACTAAATTATTAGGAACCCTAATTGGTACCTTTTTTTTCTTTTAAAAAAAGAGATGTGTACTCTCAATCAAACATATCAATCAATTCCACTTAAAAGAATGAGAATAAAGTGTATGCTTGCATAAGTAATTGAAAATGCCGGTCTAAGTAGCTTGCTCACTGCAGCAGACAGCATTAACCAATGAAACACGAAAAAAAGTATACAATTCTGTTCTTTACAAAATAAAAATGATATGTCTGCTTCCTTGAATAAGAATGATTCCAACACCAATATTACGTCCATTTGATGGCAAAACCATATTTTTCTGAGATGTTCTTGGTGTTTAGCTCGGTCTGGAAAAATGGTTCCTGTTGCCACCGAATTTAGTTGATAAAAAATTGCACTTCATATATATATATATAATATATATATATATAGTGTATTTATGTATATTAGTTACCGGACAAAAGGTCCACAAAACTTTTTAAGGCATCTTTAGATGTGAACCGGAAAAGGACGACATCTCCTTCTCTAAGATGTAATCTTTTCCTTCCAATTTCAAGTGCATATTAGGCCACAACATGTTGATTTTATAAAGGAAAAGGACGAGAAACTTGATGCAGATATTCTCATTACTTGAGAGCCAATTTTTTTTCCTGTGACCAACCTACTGAACCTACTAATTTTTAAGATTATTAACATTTGACTAATTTAATATTCGGATAAAATGAAAATAGTTTATAACCTTGATCAAATTGATGAGTCCCAAGACTCAAACTTGAGACTAATAATTTTCTCGCCTTGTTAGTTTAAAACACAGATTTACTAATCATCCGTGTATTTATTATGAGAGACCACACTTGCAAGTTCTTTCTCCTTGCTGCTCAAAAATCAGCTCGGACAAAATCTTTGTAAGAAACCTTTGCATCCTAGATACTAGGTATTGTCTGCTAATGAGACTTTTAGCTTCAGGCGAAAAGCTTATCATCATCATGGAATTTCAGTTCATTTCTCCAATCAACAATATGCAAGAAACACATGCAATAAAATGATATACTATACAGCTTTGATATCAGGAATTAGTAGCAATGATTATTATCGAACTGTCTGAGGATATACGAGGGAAACATAGGTGTATATGTAATGTTATGCAGTTCAAAGAGTTAAGAGTAAACACCTAGTAGGACTGCAGGGTTTTCTTTGTGTAAAATGTTCTCAAGTTTTCACCACAAACCTTTGCATCCTAGATACTAGGTATAATTCCCGGCATTAAGCAATGCAAAAATTTCTAAATAAGTGGAGGTGGTGAGATTAGAGAAAATGTCTTCTGGGTTCTCTTCATCAAAGAGTACTTATCTTTGGAGAGAAATGGCACTGTTTCTTTCCTTTATGCCCTAATGATATGAGAATATTTGAAGTCAACATAAAAATGAACCAACAATGTAACTCAAGGAATATCATCACAGAAAACTTTTGGCATCTGAAAAGGGTTTTACAATGTAAGCCACTTCTTGTGTCGGATGAATTTGTGCCAACAGAAATTAGTTTAACTTTGTGTGAAACTCAATACTTATAGGAGCAAACATGAAACATAGTTATGAATGAATAAAGCTAATGTAACGCTTAGCTAACCACCCCACACATGCGCGAATCAATATGTGGTACGCATGAAAGTGATTCACGAGGTGACACAAAGACACATAACACAATGGCAATGAAAACTCATAGAAATCAATATGAAACCAACAAAAATAGTTTGCATAAACTGACCCATGATAATCATAAAATGTAACGTTAACTTAAACATATTAAGTTACATCAAAAGTCCTTACCTTATACATAATCTTGAACTACATCGCTCGATACATGAAAATAGAAGAAATACCTACTAATTGGCCATATAAGACACTTAAACACTTTTACAAATCATGTCATGTGCAATCTTTTGTCAAGAGTAGCGCCACCATCCATAATTGACCTTACTTGCCTCTAGGATCCAATGCAGGGGACATAGTCTCATAAACTTTCGCCCAGTATGTAAAGTCATAAACATTAGCAATAAGATCATTTACATATGCATATTTAACATAATCATAAATTAGTATAAATTTTATGCATCAATAACAATATAGCAATAAGGATCTATGATCCATCAATAATCATAAGGTTTCATGAATCATAATTCATTAAGTCGTTATATATTTTACTTTAGCCATTTTCATATCAATAATCATATCTAATATTAACACTTTATACATTAGGCTTCCTAATGTTCATATTAATAACATATGTATTCATGTTATACTTTTATCTTATTTGTTATCATCTGATAATCGAAAGTTCACCTTGTGAGTTTCTTGAGTCGTCCCGATATGACACCATCCACATTTCATAATGAGCCAAGATCCTTGGTATTTTCATATCCATATGATTCCTTGAATCATTTATCCGTCAATCATCAAATGATAACTCTAAGTTTATTTCAGTCATCTATCATGAGCCTTTATAAGTGTTGAAGAATTGGAGTAACCTTGATCGATCATAAATGATTAGCTAAACTAGAGATGTACTTACTCTCATGGACTCTACGCGAAGCAATCCACTGTACCCCACGTCTAGGTCATAAAGGCGAGATCTATCCCCCAATCCCGACAGGTGCCTAATGCATAACTTCAATATGTTCATTTCATTCAATCACACATCAATACATTAATATTTTAACTTATTATGACTAAGCATGCAATACATGATATATATTATCAATCAATATACTTAATTTACAAAAATAATAATATTTTATTATGGGGTCAGGTCGGTTGAACCTAACACCCAGGTCGGTTGAACCTGCCCAGATTAGTTGAACTTGTCTTTATTTTGCAGTTTCACTTTCGAGATCATTTTGACTAAGCTATAATCGGTCAAAAAATGTGTATAATATACCAAAGCGTAGGCATTGAAGTTTAGTTTGTATAGGAATTGATTTCACATCATTATGAATTGTATTTTGGGACTTATGTCCAAAATATCCAAGAACTATCAATATGTCCTGAGTCATACTATGGTAAAATATATAGTAAATTGTGTACCTAAGATTTTTCTAAGTTGTCGATATCATTCAATACATCATTCAATTAGCGTTCAATATAATAATATGCTCATACATTTGATCATCTAAAGACCATCATAACATATGAAAGCCATAATTTCAAAAGCTAAATCATTGTTTTGGACAATGAGTAAACATAATACTTTGCTACTCGAACTTGCATTTTCATACTTTCAAATCATAGATCATGGTGTTAACATGTTTGAAACAACAGTAAAATCACATTGGCACAAAGTCAATATGGGGATCTCTCTACATACTTTAATTTCTCAAATTCCTTCTTTTTTCTCATCGGTTCTTCTTCTCATCTTCTCCCTCAAGTTCTAACAGCCCTCTCTCCTTATTCCACCTCCAATCCTTGATCTCCTTCTTGTTGATTTGAATTGAAATGGAGAGAACTTGAGTTGCAATCTCGAATTGAACTAAGGTTAAGTTTTCTATGTGACTTATATAACAAAGAGTAAGAGAGTGAGTGAGAATATGAGTCAAATGAGAGTGTGACACATGGTTGTTGTTGTTGCCCATTTCATTTTTTTCCTTTTCTGTTCTCTTTTTTTTCTTTTTCTGTATTCTTTTATTTTATGGCAGGTATTACAACTAAGGTTTTCATTTATACAAACCTTTCTGAAACTAGACATTAGATCTTCAGAATAAAATGGAGGCTAACCAATAAGCATCTCATATATAATTGCCACAGGCGACCAAATAACAGAAAACATAATATCACAAATTTAAAATATATTCCAATTCACATAGAAAGAACCTATCGTAACACTATTTAACATGACGCAAGGAGGAAACTATCTAGTCATACTCCATTTCATATCTTATTGATGGAGACCAAGCACCAATTATTTATTATGAGCGCAGAAGATGAAAGATTTAGTTATGGACCTGAACCTTAGCACTAGTTTATTTACTATTAGTTATTAATTTTCCTTATTTGGAAAGATGTGGGGTTCTTTATGATGATTCTCCAATGAATGGTGGGCATGCTCATAATGGAGAGGATGGAGAATGATACTCATTGTTCATTGTATCATCACATGATTCTGGACCAAATCATACCTACTCAATACGATTGATAGTTGTGGTCAATGAAGCAACTTGGTGACACACTTCGTCAAGCACAAACTTCATTGATCCCAAAAAGAATCTCCAAGTGATTTGCCATCAAAAGAGACAAGATAGTTTGCAAATTGTGTTGGCATTATGGTTAATGCGTTTAAAAACATAATTTTTGAAATATCTTCAAAAATATTCCTCGAGTGCCAGGGGCAAGGATTTGTTCAATTAATAATAACAATTGCAGAAATGGAATCAGATTTGATAATGAGATTTCATATTCCTAACTATTGACAACGAAAAAGACCTTGACTATGCCATATGCCTTCGCTTTCAAAATAAGTTGAAATTGCAGTTAAACAATGAGCACCAAGTTAAAGAACAAACAAAATAGTTGATTGATATATGTGGAGAGTACACATCAATGATGTAAAAATATGTTCTTTAGCTTAGACCACAAACTCATTATTTATGTTATGAAATATATAACTCTATGCATTTAAATTAGTTTAGAAATCTCTCAATATATGTAAGAATTTGAATTAATCATATGTTAAAAATGTAAAAAAGTTATATTTAGTTGCCTCCCATTTTAAATGAAAAAAATAATTTAAAAATAAAAAAAGTATATTTGAAGCTTTTCTTAAAGTTATATAATAATTATTTTTAACGTTAAACTATTCATTTCCATAATTATGTAAATTTAAAATTTATTTATTTTAATATTTATATATATTTTATTTTAATTGAGACATCGTCGATCATCGATTAAAAGAAGGATCCGATTAAGAGAACGATCATTGAAGAATTGGGTAGGGGTAAAAAGGTAAAAGTGGTGATATAAAAGGAAGTCCTACTTCCGTGAGTGTGTTTGGTTCAACTTTCGAAAAGGAGGACGAGGTGCAACGACACGAAGAAGAAGAAGAAGCATCAGATAAATGCGATGCATGGGCAAAACCAGATGCCCTCTGCTCTGCTCCAACCTTCGTCCTCAGTATTATTCTAAGCTCGTAGATTCCATCCACTACCTCTCTCCTCCTCCAGTGCCGGATCGTGACGGCGACGTCGGCGTCCCTCGGCTTCTGTCGTTCCTGCGCTCCTGCGTCGACCCTTCGCACCTCCGCCGCGCCCGCCAGGCCCACGCCCAAATCGTCACCGGCGGCGTCGATGCCCATCCCCTCAGCACCCGCCTCCTGGGAGCCTACATCCTCTGCCGCAGCTTCCGCGATGCGAAAGACGTCTTCTTTCGCCTCGACAGGTCGTCCCTGCTATTGCCGCCGCCGCTGCCTTGGAATTGGATGATCAGAGGTCTGGCGGCGATGGGCTGGTTCGACCTCGCGCTGCTGTTCTACTTCAAGATGTGGTTCGTGGCTGTGCCGCCGGATAAGTACACGTTTCCCTACGTTATCAAGTCTTGCTGCAGTTTGTCTGCCATTGGGCTGGGGAGGCTGGTGCATGAGACTATTCGTGGAATGGATCTGGAGAGCGACGTGTTTGTGGGCAGTTCGCTTATCAAAATGTATGCTGAGAGTAACAATATCGTTGAGGCACGTGAGGTGTTCGATCGGATGCCCGAGAGAGATTGTGTTTGTTGGAATGTCATGATCGATGGGTATGCGAGGGTTCGTGATGCGAGGAATGCTATTTTGCTGTTCGATGAAATGAGGAAAGCAGGCGAGGTGCTTAATTTTGTGTCCTTCACCTGTGTATTGTCCATTTGTGCGTCAGAGGGCATGTTGAATTATGGTGTTCAGCTTCATGCTCTTTCCATTAAGTATGGATTGTGGTTGGGGACTTCAGTGGCAAACACATTGTTGGCCATGTACTCGAAATGCCGCTGCTTGGATGATGTGCAGAGGTTGTTTGATTTGATGCCTCATGCTGACATGGTAGCTTGGAATGGGATGATTTCTGGATATGTTCAGAATGGCATGATGGGTGAAGCATTAAAAGTGTTCTACAGGATGCAGGCTGCTGGGATGAAACCGGATTCTATCACATTCGCGAGCTTTTTGCCTGTATTCTCTGGCTTTACAAATCTGATGAATGTGAAGGAGATCCATGCTTATATAGTTAAGAACGAGGTGTTCATGGATGCCTTCTTGAAGAGTGCACTCATTGATATATACTTTAAATGCAAGCATGTCAGAATGGCACAAAAGATATTTGATGCGACTGGAACAATAGATGTAGTTATTTTCAGTGCTATGGTATCTGGTTATGTTCTTAATGGAATGAGTGATAAAGCTTTGGGGATCTTCCGATGTTTGTTAAATGCACAGTTGAAACCCAATGCTATTACTCTTGCTAGTGTTTTGCCGGCTTGCGCATGTTTGGCTACTTTGAAGTTGGGGAAGGAACTCCATGGTCACATTCTTAAAAATGCATATGAGGAACGATGTTATGTTGCAAGTGCACTGATGGACATGTACACTAAATGTGGCAGACTTGATCTTGGGCATCAAATTTTTGTGAACATGTCTTCAAGGGATTCTGTGGCATGGAATTCGATGATTTCAAGCTTTGCCCAAAATGGTCAGCCAGAGGAATCTATCACCCTTTTCAGACAGATGGGAATGGAGGGTTTAAAATATGACTGTGTTTCCCTATCCTCTGCTTTGTCAGCTTGCTCTAGTATTCCTGCATTATGCTATGGGAAGGAGATCCATGGTTTTATGACAAGAGGTGGTATTAAATCAGACGTGTTTGCTGAGAGTGCTCTAATTGATATGTATGCCAAATGTGGAAACTTAGATTTGGCTCGTTCTGTATTTGATTCGATGAGTGAGAAAAATGAGGTGTCATGGAATAGTATAATAGCTGCTTATGGTACGCATGGTCTTGTTGAAGATGCTGCAAACTTATTTCAGCAAATGCAGGAAGCAGAATTTCTGCCAGACCATATAACCTTCCTAGCCTTGATATCTGCTTGTGCTCATGCTGGTCAAGTTGAAGAAGGCTTTCAGTTTTTCCATACCATGTGTGACAAATATGGAATTACAGCTCGTATGGAACACTATGCATGTATCGTTGATCTATATGGACGTGCTGGACAGTTAAACAAGGCTTTGGAATTTATCAAAGGTATGCCATTTGAACCAGATGCTGGCATCTGGGGTGCAATACTTGGGGCTTGCCGTGTTCATGGCAATATTGATCTTGCGGAGATTGCCTCAACTAAGCTCTTTGAGTTGGACCCAAAAAATTCTGGTTATTATGTACTTCTGTCCAATGCTAGTGCAGTGTCTGGCAGGTGGGAGGGAGTGCTAAAAGCACGAAGCTTGATGAAGGAGAGGAAGATACAAAAAGTTCCAGGTTACAGCTGGATAGAGATCAATAACATCAATCAAATGTTTACTGCAGCTGACATAACTCATCCAAATTCTGCATGCATATACCAATGCTTGAAGAGTCTTCTTTTAGTTCTAAGGGAAGAAGGCTATAACCCCAAATCTGATTATCAACTTATGGATGCTTGATAGCAGGTACATATTCAAGGTCTGGCTTATTGGCTCTTTGATTGGCCAGTTGTGATCTGGTAATTTATATTTCAGTAGCTAGAGGTTATTGCCATACACCATTTTAATTGTAAAGCAGTAATGACACAATGATCATATCATTAATATTAATAATTATATTTAGGTATCCATCAGTTGACCAGAATCAGTAATGTTAGTTATTTTATTGTGATATAAATGAACGAAAAATACTGGATTAAGTAAAAAGACAATATTTATTACATGGAACTTATGGGGTTTGTCAAAGTATGTTCGAGTTGAAGACTAATTATGTAGTGGCATATGATACTGGAATGCAAATAAGCTATATAATTTAGCCACTATCTGAGCTGCTATAGAAGATGGCGAAGCATTTCTTAAAATTTCAGTGTAGTTATGTGTCTTGCTGATTCGTTGTCCTTGTGAACTGTGGATTGCCATCTTTTGGAGATTTAGAATATGGTGTTATCTGAATTTATACAAAGAATTCATAATGATATAATGTCAATCTCCTCAGTACTTAAGCTGATACTTTCTTATTGTGATCTCAGGTTTCATATGATACCACTTGTGACCTACCTTGCTTACTGACAATTACCATGAAAAACAAGGGATTACTATCACTGCTTTGAAATTGTGATGTCAGCATTTATTCGATGCTTGTGGATGTATCAACTATCAAGTCTGAATTATTGAAAGGCATTTATTGCCATTCTGTTGAGTTGGGTTACTGTTAACAACTAAAGAGCTTTGTTCAGACTTTTTCTGCTTACAGCTGTAGTGCAATCCATGGGGCAGTGATTTGATGTTGCAAGTCTATACAGAGACAGCTACACTCATAACAGGTTCTGTCAGTTTCCCTCTTAAAGAACTATTATCGCATAGCAAAAGCTCATTTATTCTACCAATAAACATTAGAGTGGATTATTATGTCTTGCATCAACTTCACTTAAAAGAGAAAATCAACGTGTGGCTTGTTTGTTGCGGTAGGGTTAGAGGTATCTCATATTTGCACCAAGGTTTTTTATCATGTTGATTTTTTTTATCTAATCATAGTCTTTACCTTGTTAGCATTTATATGCTTGATTTCATGACTTGGTGGTCATGTCCTCATTGTCTCTATATTGGTTAAAACAATTGAGTTGTCATAGTAATTGATCCTTTAAAGCATTCATGTTAGTTGGTTATCAAAATTCACAATTCTCAACTTTCAAGACCAATCAATATATGAATGAAATTACACAGAGAATTTATTTCACTAGTAGCATTTAACTTATTCTTTTCCCCGTCGCTTAAGTCATAAATCCATGTTTTTCATCCATATTTATCTTATGATATGGATTTGTTTGTGATTTGTATTTGTTGTAGCTGGTGCCTGCAAAATAAATGAAATGCTCAGGCTCCTTGAATTGATTTGAGCAATCAACAAATGAAGTCGGGCAGCACCAAGGCATCATTTGATATCCCGGATCCTGATGAGAGTCACGGCTTACTAACAAGGTATAAAGATACAGCTATCATCAATGAACAGACATCTAGTTATTTAGGAATAAGTTAGCATGTTAATGCAGATTGTTTAAAAATAAACGAATATGATGAAGGCTTAAAGGGAAAAGTATTCATTAAGTAAACAGTCAGTTCCCAGTCCTAAAGCTTAGCCTACCCTGCCATTGAGCTTTTGAGTAAAATTGATTAATATGCTAAACTTTTATTCTCTAGCAGTGAAACTGGGGCTCTTACCATTTCCATCTCTGTTTTCTGTTCTTGAGTCTTGATTACTAAAGATGCTCTAAAAACAAGCTATTGTACCTCAGTTTAATAGTTTATATTCGTCTTGCTAGGAAAATATCTTCATAGGAATTTTTAGATAAGCAAAATTTTACCCCCTCAAATTCACCACTGAAATTGACATGTAGCATGATCACGTAACGCCACACTGTTCATCTTTTGTACATAGTTAGAAAACTTGAACCAAACAGTTGGTCCAAAATTTCACTCTCCCTCTCGAACTTGGTTAATCAAAGACCGGTATTATTATGTAGAAAAAAAATTCTCTTCTACTTTGCACTAGCACATTTACTTTTCTTTTTCCTAGGTGCATGTTCAAGATTGTATTAGCACATACATGACTAATATAAACTAAGAAGCTAGGGGCCGTTTAGCGCATTCCCTTTTTTTATCAACTGCTAATTTAGATCACCAAAATAGATTATCATTTTATAAATTATCGATAAGATAAATACTAATAACATATATTATAGTTTAAACTATTGTACACAAATTATCAAAGTACCCTAAAAATTTTGAAATTTATTAATATACTATTTTATATAAACAAAAGGGTAAAATTTAAAAGGTGTTTTTGAAAATATATGAAATTTATATCGATCATTTGTAAAATAATTTTAAGAAATAAAATAATGATATTGACCATCATTATTTCATAATAACATATGAATAGTTTAAAATTTAGATTGAATGAATAATTTTGTCAAAATACATCTCATCTTATTAATAATTTGAAAATATATTTTTGATGAGTGTTATCTTTGTTATCAGTGAATTGATAATTTAGATTATCATAAAAATAAAAAAATATCGAAAATCAAGATGTGATAATATTATGAGCTCTGAAAATTTTAAATTAAACAATTAATAATCTATTTGAACCAAACGATCTCTCTTGTCTTCTTTTTCAATAGTATGCCATGTGAACTTTAATTAAGGAATACTAATTCCTATATTCCACGATTCATTCTAATGGCTGGCTTTTATGATTTGAAGATGACTTTTATTAGGATCTCAGCATTATTTTTTTTATTTTTTTTAAAAAGGGTGTAATTATCTATTAAGGTGGAATCATAATAGAGTCCTGATACATGAATTGTGGAAGAAGGGTAGGAGGGGGATTTCAAAAGCCTGGGGGCACACGGTACCGGAGTCGTATATGTTTTTTGTAGGGAAGGGGGAACAAAACGACGGGCGGACACGTGTCGGTATGGCAGTGACGCATCACATCAACGGTCAAATAGACGGCCAAATTTAATGGGGGGAGGGAGTGGGAGTGGGCGCGGATTCTCACGAAAAGAGATCTGCTGACATCATTTGCTCTCCCTTTGTCTCCATGTACTGTTTTTAGCAAAATGAAGTGATGGGACTTCTTGTTCAGTTAGAAATTAATAATATCGTGTACCAATTCAACAACTTTGTTCCCCTTCCCCTTCAATTTTTATCCCCTCCCCTCAATATCCCAATCATTAACTGCCTAATTTTTTATATCTTACTATTTGCCAACAAATTGTCTTAGAATATTTCTTATTGATTTGTTCCAAGGATAATGTGGACAATGTGAAAGAGTTTACATTTTAAAAGATGGCGTTTCAAAATGTTAAATTCTCTTTGAAACATTACATTTTCAACGAGCAATTAAGAGTAGAGATTTGAGATATTGAGCTTGGTTCCCTTTAACTACTTTTTTTGATAACTTTGTAAACTTTCTCTTAACACTCTTGCAAAATGCCTTGTTATAACTATATTTGACGTAAAAAGTTATTAAGTTGGTTGGTTATATTTTGAAATACTTTATAATAATTAAAGGAGAGAAGAAAGAAATTATTTAGAGAAAATAGATATAAGAGTAAACAATTGTTTTATAATATTTTTTATCTGACATGTTGTGTTTTGATGATCTTAAATATTTGTTTGTAAAATAATTTGTCAAAAAAAAAACGATGTATTAATAAAATTCTTTAGGATTTTGAAGTTCAACACTATGGTTAATGTTACATTTTCATATATAGGAAGCAAAGGTGCAGGTGGTACTTATTCTTTCATCCAGCAGCATCACTGGAATGCACTTTTTATTGAGATTTTGAGGGGGGACAATTAAGCAGTATGCCAGATTGCCAGGAATACTCAAACATGTATGGGAATAGTGGTGTTCACCTGAAAGGACTTACTATGGAAATATCACCAACATTTGGATATGAAGTCCTAAATTTGCTTGTTCTGCATACCTTTTCTTCAGAGCATGTGGGGATGCAACATAATGATTAACAGCACATAATATAGTTCCACTGCCGGTGGGTGCCGGAAGTCAAAAGCCAAAAACACTTCTATTTCACCATGAGCTATATAATTTTGTATGGACTAATTATCTGTCTCAAATTTGAATTGCATTAACTTTTAATTTTCACCACAAATTACGGTGAATACATATTTTTGTCTTCAATTGAGACGGGTATAATCATAATTTTCTTGAAGCTTATTATAGTGTTTCTATGCTAACAAGCACCACATGGCTCTCCACATTGAGGATGTTCTGATTTCTGCATCAATCCATTGGTGGCCTTGGAGGACCAGTCCGCACTCTTCAGTAGTTCAGAGCTTCAGACTTTCTGGTGGTCCATGAGCTCAAATTAGACATATGATCCATACCATCGCTACTACGAATTGCTTGGAGAACAATGTGCTCAACTCCTTTCAAAAGGAGGAATTGTGAAAGTGGCCATATTAGAATTGTATCTATATCTATGGTGAGATCACTGTGGTATACTTGGTGCATTTGAATGATTACTGAAGTATATGCTCTGTTGAAAAAAGGATAGACATGAACAAGGAAATTAATTATAGCTACAAGACAGGCCTACTGAAATCTAAAATTGGATGCATGTGGTGGAACATGCAAACCTACAAAGATGAAAAGTCTAATTTGGTCCAGCTAGAAGTCTACCACTGTGGAGGGGGGCCCTCTTTCATAGTCTTGATTTCAGTCCATTGGCTGCGTGAACTCAAGCTTTCAGCTGCTAGGCAGCAGCAGTAGCTGTGTGCACCTTGCTAGCTGGGATAGTGATTTAATGATTTTAGGTAACAGATCTGATGGAAAATTCACAGCAATGTCTTCTCTTTGGAGAAAAGATGGAAGAGACATGGAAGTCTGAGCAGCCAGGTGGACCAATACAATGGTCTTGGATAATGTAGATTTTTGTTGGCAATCATTCCTATGATGAACAAGGATTCCAAGTGATTCTTCCTAACAAGTAGTGGAACATATGTGGTTTGCCAACAACAAGAAGCATTATGCAGGTAGCTTAATCTGCACTACCTGAAAATGTGAGGAGACTGGTGCATGCATGGTTAAGACATGTTTGATTCTCCAAAAACAGGCATGAAAAAGCATGGTACACAATGGCAGCAATTGAATTACTGCAACACAAAAATGAACTAAAACTGAAAAGAGACATGCACCATGTAGGACTTCTCTGAAACTTTTCACTTCCTCAGCATAAAATAAGTTGCATAAAACTTGATAATCAACATCACAGAAACAAGTAATTAATTTGAGCACATCAGAAAACAACTGTTTGCGATCATATGCCTTGTCTACAGCTTTTCAAAGTACTACAAGCAAAAGTAACAACTAACTAAGGAGCCTTCTACTAACGTGCAATAGAATAAGCTCTATATAGCTAATTAAACACCGGTAGAGGCAAGAAGCCGCCAAGGTTATGCGACTCCATTGCCGACATGACGACGCCGTCTTCGTCCTGGGCGCCGGGCGCCGTGATCATGTCGCCGTAGTGACCGTAGTTCAAACCTTCCACATTACGCAAGTCCAGCAAGTTAAGTTCGTACCGCATGGAAGTAGCCGCTAAGGGAGTCGCCGGAGCCGCCAAGTGCGGTGACTGCTGCTGCTGCTGTTGCTGCTCCGGCGGCGGCCGCTTCCTCTTCTTCTTCTCATAGGTGATCCCCCTCGCCTTGGCCTGGGAGTCCCTGACGTCCCTCAGGTACAGCCTCACGGCGCGGGCGCCGAACGGGTTGGCCTCCGGATGGCCGCCGTTCTCCTCGAAGGCCGCCCGGAGCCGGCCGACGAGCGCGTCGAGGCTGCCCCACGCCTGCCGCAGCGGGCACGGGCACGGCGCCGGGGGCGCCGGGTGGCCGAAGAAGGGGCACCCCGCGGCGTGCACCTTGGTCTTGCCGAACTGGTCGAGGTGGCGGAAGAACTCGAGCACGTGCGCGCCGCTGCACCGCGCCAGCTCCAGCGGCGGCCGGTGGTTCTTGAGGTACTGCAGGAAGGTGTTCCAGTCGCGGCGCTTCTGCGACTCGTAGCGGCTCGGCCGCCCGTCCGAGCCCATGGCCGCGGCAGCAGCTGCCGACATCATAAGCTGCGCTAGGAGAAGGAAGAGGGGGAGTGCACACTGCAAGTTTCTTATACCTGGTGAGTACTGAGGAGTGCAGAGAAGGAAACGGGCGTGCATACCATTATGTGACTAGTGCAGGGTGGGAGAAGAATGTGACAGGTTTATAGTGGCATAGTAAGGGAACTGTTTTGGACTAGAAGAAGCCATTAATGGAGGGTGAGATGATCTGAAAAGAAAAGTAAAAAAATATGGAAGCTTTTGTTTGCAGGGTGGATGAGGGGAAGGGAGGAGACAAGGGAAGTGAGGGGGAGGTTGAGGGGCTCACAACGTAGGCATCCCCTCGACGTACTCACGTCGTGGGATGTGATGGAGATGTGACGGTGGAGTGCATTATTATATTACGTATGTAGTGATGCTTATGGGCTTCGCCTCCTCTTCTTTTCCATTGGGCCTTTCTCGTCCTTGGATCTATTGGGCTTTGAACGTTGAGCCATGTAAATTTAACATGGTTTACTAGCGGGTTAGTTTGGTAACAAAAAGAGCCCATTAAAAAACAGAATAAATAAATTTATTTATTGAAGAAATTAATTGATAAAAACATATTAAACTAAAATATCGAGATGAGAAAAGTATTAGTCTCAAACTTAAATCACTAAAATTTATTATAGAAAAAGAATAATGGCCTATTTGATTATAACATAGAAAAGTGAAATATCCTAATTATTCCCAAAGTAAACCTATACGTCCTAGTGAATCCAACGACTTGAATTAGGAGTGTTCACCACATCAAGTCGACCCCATGACCCCATCGATCTGAACTGCCCAAATTGAGTTAGATCGATTCGTCTTTCTGGTCATTTCGAACCCGACCAAGATCCGATCATAGTCGGGTCGGATACGAGTACGGATTGAAAATTTTCAACCCGAGTGAATCCGACCCAATTCAATAATTCATTTTTTTTAAAATTAAATTAGTTTTAGTTTAATTTAAAGATTAAATTTAATTTAAGATATCTTATAATATTTTTTTTATAAAAAAACTTATTTTATGATTTAAAATGAATAGTAAATATAACGATTCATGCTAAATACTAAAAAGATAAAATAAAAATAAATATGAAAATGGAAAGAAAATAAAAAATTTTGGTTAGGTGACTCGATCATCCGACCCGATCCAACCTAACATTGGATACTTGGATGGGTCGGGTTGGATCAGATCCACAAGTAAGAAATGGTACGATCCGATCCAAACCTACCCCCGATCAAAGTTGGTTGGGTCGTCAGGTTGAACTCGACTCGTGAACACCCCTAGTAGGGATGTGTGGAGCAGATTTTGTTCCATATATATGAAGCATCGTCTGATCTCATATTTGTGGTTGAGATTGATGCACCTGAATTAAAATATTAGAAGATGATTGAGCAATGTTTAAATTACACTTCAATCTCAGCTATAGATATGAGATCGGATGATGCTCCATATACATGAAGCAAAACTTTATTCACATAATCATTATTCTCTTTTAAAAAAAAACAACCATATAAAAGATCATGATATCATTATTTTTAATCTTGAACAAATAAATTTACAAAATGGCTAGAATATTTATATTCCAACTTTTCCTCTTTTCTTAACATATTTGAGTTTCTTTCTTAAAACAAAATATTATTATATTAGTTTTGTATCATATATTGTAATGATCGTGATCACTTATTTAAAATAAAATATTTTATTACAAAAAAAATATTCTCTTTGATTCAAACACATTGTAAAATAATATATATATATATATATATATAATATACAAGAATATCATATTATGTTAGTTTTATCTTTTATTTTTAAATTTGCACTGAAATTAATTTGATGTTATACACACTCAATTAGTTGAGTCAACAATAATCCTTAACACTTCTAAAATAAAAGAAATTAAGCCACACATTTTATAGTTGGGTCTCGTTGCAAATATTTTTTACAACAATCCTGAACATTTATGAAATAAAAGAAATTAAGCCACACATTTTTATAGTTAGGTCTCGTTGCAATTTTTTTTCTCTAGCCGATTGTGAATTTTTAGTCAACACTTTTTTTTATTTTAGTTGTGCTAAACAAAATTAATATTGTATGTGGAATATATATATGTGTGTGTGTGATAATCCTAATTTAATTTTATAATAATATCATTTTTAGTGTCATTATTATATTAGCAAATTTTGTTAGTATTTATTATTTCTATGGTCAATCATATTTCGCAGAGTGGCACCTGCAAAAATGATAATACATAATTATAAATAATTACTATAAATTATAATTATAATAATATAATCTAATTAGAAATAAGTGATATTTATTGAGAATAAATTTATCATATTAAATGCATTTTTGATTGGACCACCATATTAATCAATCATCAAACAACTATAAGCAAGCAGCTGGCCACCTCCTGCTTTGCCTATTTTTCTCAACCGTCTTAACTTGCCATAAAATCCTGTAAAAATTTGTGGAGCTACCTTATCCTCTTATCCGGTGGTGGAGCCAAAAAAAATTTTAGTGGGTTCACTAATATCAAATATTATTGAATTAACTTCGATAAATAATATATACATTACTCTTAATTATATACTCTTTTAATAACTCTAAAAATTTAAAGAATAATCAAATATATGGCATTATATTATTCACCATTATTAAATAAATAATCTTATAAATTACACAAATAACGTTTTTATACATAGACACAAATACATACTCCTAAATTTGAGTTTTTAAAATAAAATAAAATCAATGTCTAGATATATCAATATATGCTCATGCATACGCCATAGGCTAGAAGGACGAAAATTTTGCTCTAATTTTCTCTTCTCAAATTTCATCTTTGTTCAGCTATGCTAGATAGAAAAATACTGAAAATCATAAATAACTAAAAATATCAATATAAAAAACATTTTTTCCTCAACACATATTACAAAAGTCTTTCATTAATCTCAATAAAAAGAAAAATTAAAGAAAGATAATATTATCAATAAAAATAAGAGACAATTTAAACAAAGTCACATTTATAGTGAACAAAAGGAATTAAGTCAATTAAAATAATAATTGTCATACTAGGTTGGAAGACAATCTAATGATAATAGAGAGTGAAGGAAGAAAGTGCTAATAATGTATGCGATAAAAATGAAAATACAATAAAAAAATTTAAGCTAGATTATTATAAAATTACATATTTTTTTAAGAATTCATGAATATATAACAAGTAAATTTTAAATACCTTATTTAGTGGAGAGAAAACATGATAAATAAGAAAATAATGAGTAAGTAAAAAATATTGTATATAAAAATGTATATATGCTTTATAAGTAAGATGGATACATGTAACCTTTAATTTATTTGATTGTCAATATATTTTAGATACAAAATAATTGAATATTACTGATAATTGTATCTAAGAATAAAATAATAGCAAGTTTAAAATAATAAAATAAAGGTCAACTCAAAAGATATCAATAAAAAGATTTATACCAAACAATATTATATAAAAAGATATATAAAGTTTTATAAGATCACATAATTAATAAATTGAATGCATATAAAATAATTTAATAATCATAGTTAAAAAAAGAATAAAGGCCATCATATACTTGGTTAGTATAAATAAAAATGTAAAAGAAGATTTTGACATGTTTCGAACCCGGGTGGACACAATGTACATGAGAGAGGCTAACCATTAAGGCAACATGCTAAATGTGATTGAATGCATACTAACCTGCTATTATTCCAGTATCTGCATGTGCAGGCACAAGAACCCACAAAGCTCCGCCCTTGGTCTTATCTAAGGCCACCAAAAATTTTAGAAGCTAATACCATTCGTGGAGGAAAAGAAAAATCCGCAAATAACCATCACATTAGGTAAGACATTTTATCTTAGATTTATGTCATGATTCATAATATGATTTGCAAAATTATTTGGCCATCCAAAATTATGAAATTTTACACGTGAAATTCTCTCTAAGTCAGCTTTCTGTATACTCTAGAAACACTAAAAACTAAGTTGTATGTTAGGAGTTATGATCCTATCTTTACATACCACTCATGTTATTCTGAGACAGCTACAATGTCAGATGTTAAATTATGAAATCAAATGACAAAAGGGCAATCGAATTTTGATGCTTAAATTTGTGTTAGAAGACTTTATATAGGATCAGATGCAAGTGAAATAAACTCAAAAGAACATGTATAAATGAAGTTATGAATTTTCTACCTTGTGTGACTTCATTTGCTAGGTTGTAGGTTAGGGATAGAAAATAGTTTGATTTCAAAATTTTTTGAAAAATGATAGGTAAATATTAGATTTCAAGATTTTTACAAATGAGATGTTAGGAAGTCTAATTTATGTAAAAATTGATAAATAATGAGTTGATGCTATCTTCAATGAGTTATAAATTTTTAATGGCACGTCACTCAGTCTGCCATGAACTAAAACCAATATAAAACATATAGAATGTTGTTTTTTCTGCACTCAAACTAGATGAAAATAAATACTAAAATTTACATATGTTACTTATAGGTGAGTCTAGATTGAGTTAAAATTTGTTATATATTATTTGGGTATATATAATAGAAGTTATGAATTCATCTTCTATTTGTATGCCCATTTGTCAATGTGCAGAAATTTACATGTAAGGATGATCAAATTGGTTGTTTACAAGTAGGTAAAGTAATATTAAATATTTATGCATCATTTATATACCTTTTGATTACTTTCTAATAACAACAAGAAGGGTGACCTATAGCTTGAGATTTCTGAAGGAAGAATAAAGAGAAAGACAACTAAGAATAAGGTATGTAGGGTGGATCCATAAATTTTTATTTATTGATTTGTGTTATCTAGTACTTGTAAAGTTCTACCTTATGATCTGTTTGAATGATATGTCTAGGCATCATGTTTGCTTCATAAGATGGAATGAATATTTTGTAAATAATTATACTTTATTTTGCAAGATACTTATATAAATATGAAAGAAAGTACATGAAAAAGTATTATTGTTGTAATTAGTGAGGTCATGGTTATGAAAGAAAGTTATATGTTATATTTGATAACTAATTGATTGATTGAACTTGACTTACATGAACATATGATATACTTTATTATATGAAAATTATTTAGATGCAAAGAAAAATACTTAGAAGAGTTGCAATGATGCAACTATACAATATGACATGAACAAGTTTACTATTATATATTATTGTTATTAATGCAATTATATGATATATGATATTATACGATACAAAATGATATGATATAAGACAATATCCTTCGGGATAATATGATATCCTCAAAGGATGATATGATAAGTCATATGATACGATGTGATATCCTCAAAGGATGATATGATAAGTCGTATCATACATTTGCATATCATTATATGCATTGATATGCTAACCCTACCGGGTTGATATGTCTGTTTTGCAGGGATATATGTTTACTAACCCTGCCGGATTGATATGTCTGTTTTGCATGGATCATATGATATGATATCATTCGTGATAACACGATACCCTAAGGGGTAATACGATAACCCGACAGTACATGATATCCTTTAGGATGATATGATACCCTAAGGGATAATATGATAATCCAACAGTATATGATACCCCTAAGGGGTATACCTCTGGCCAGATGGTTGATATGATACATGGTCATTGCACAAGTCAATTTTCATGAACATGACATGCATCACGATGCATCATTATATTACGGTGACTTTATATTAGAGAATATATTTAACATTATAAGATAAGTTTTATGATGATTATACGACATGTTTGTATATTCTATTATAAGATATTATGATATATGATGTGCCTCAATATGCTACGAGGGGGTGAAGAAATAATATGATATGTTATGAAATTATATTATTTATTTCAATTGTTATACGATTTATTTTGAGATATTATATGATATGTTTCAATGTTATATGATAGACAAACTATGTAACTATTAAATGATAAGTCATATATAATAGAATGTCTATGAATTATTAAGTCGAGAAGAACTTGTTTATAATATGATTTTTTAAATATTACAAATATGATTATGAGAATAGTGAACTAGTTTATTATAATTATGTCATATGAGTTATAAGTATGCTTCATGTTAAAATTTTGTCATTCTATTATCATGATTTACATATTTATTTTGGCCATACATACGAGGCTTTGCTCATGAAAATTATGCATATATATACATATATGTGTATATATGCATAGATTTTTTTGTATTTTTAGATCCTATAGGTTGATGAAGAGTGGTCAATGCTCGTGACATGGGTTGACACATGGAACTGAGTACTGTAGAATTTATAATTATTTTGTATCATAATTATTTATATTTATATATGCATATAGAACAAAATTAAATATTTATATATATATATATATGTGTATGTATGTACTACACATTCTTTTTTCTTATATATATACAATTTTCACACACTTATTTTATTCTTTTCTTTTGTCATGATTTTTCTTTTTTTTTTTCCTGATGAAAAATGATGAGCTAAATAAGATTGTAAATAGGTTTTTTCTATCTAATGTTTAAATGAGGTGTAGTACCATACAACAAGGCCAATAAAAAAGAAGAAAGTGTAATACAAGAAGAAGACATGGCAGATCCTGCACAAGATTAATTAGCATGTCATATCGCTTCCAGCACAAGGTGTAGCTTCCATATATATGGTTATTTCCAAAGGCGTTAGAAATTAAAAAGGGGACAAAAAGAAATTAACAGATGAAGAAAGAATATTTATGTACTTCATGCAGAGATGTAACTAAATTGAGAAATCTGGATTGAGTAAAAGGAAAAAAAAAGTAGGAAGGCAAAAAAGTATGTGTGCTGCTTTTACATCTTAATGCATATTCTGTATTTTTCTGAAGTAGTTCAAGTATCTGCCATAAAGGATAACATAAAGATATATTCTTCTTTTCTTTTTATTCAATTTATATCACATAGTTATTAAATACAATTCTTACCATTTTTCTCATGATTTTTTTTAAAAAATAATTCAAAATTTACTCAACAAATATACTTCTATAAGTTTATTACTGTGGTCTTTCTCTTGAGCTCCTCACTTGATAAGCAGTCAGACAACTTATGCATCATGCATGATTGCATTCCACCGAAAAAAAAAAACTTATTCATCATGCACGAGCATCATACACTTTAGAAAACTTTTTTTCATGCAGAGACTTGGTGGCCATGCCACACCTAAAAGCATCTCATGTCACAGCAGCTTCATGGACTGGGGATCAGACAACTGATCTCCAATTCTCCACCAAGCAAAGTGCCCCCAACTGCACAGCTTCAAGGGAGACATCTCTGAGTCATTCTTCCACTTTGCTCCTCTCCAAATTGCAAAGCCAAACAAAGCTTGAAAGTTGAAACAGACCCTTGCATGCCATCAGACAAAGAATATATATGTGCATATTTTGAAACACTTGGCAAGCATATATTATGTGCATGCATGGGGGACCTTCAACTTTAGAAGGACCTACCTCTTGCACTACTCAATATGTATGTTAGGACCATGCAGTTTCAAAACTTTGTCTCCAAGAACAGTAAGAACTGCTTATGTACATGTGTTCTTCTGTACATTTTGGGTCTCTGATTATTCAGGTATGCATGGGCCAAATGGCCTCAACCTTTTGAAGAATTTTGATATGTACTTTGTTAAAATGACATAATATAGATGCTCCTTAATTAAGTAGAGAGCACCATGTTACTACATTTTCAATCATATAATGTTAAATCTACAGTAAAAATTAAATTTTCTTTCTTCTACTTTTTTTCTCTCTCCTAAAATTATTCACCATACGGTTAAAAAAATATAAGTAGCACGGTGCTCCCTACTTAAGTAGAGAGCACCTCCATTTTTTTTCCTTGTTAAGGGTTCAATGTAGGTGCACCATAGTAGGGAGCATCATGTTACCTACATCTTCAACCGTATGATGTTAACTCTATGGTGAAGATTAAATTTTCTTTCTCTTATTTTTTTCTCTCTTCTAAATCTATTCACCATACATTATGCATCATACGATTAAAAATGTAAGTAGCACGAGAGCACTTCTATTTTTTTCTTGTTAAGGATTGTTCCCCAGTTAAGTAGAGAGCACCATGTTACCTTTCAGTCCAAACTCTGAAATGGATTATTACCATGAGATGAGCACCAGGGGAATGAAATAAATGTTACTTATTAGATGCTTATATATTGTAAGTGCAGCTTCATGAGGATTAGGTTGATGGTTATATGAATTCCTCTTTAACAGGTAAACTTATTCTCTGGCACATATTTAAACAGGAAATATGAGGCGTGCTGAGGTTGTAAACAAAGAAATAGACTTGAAAGAAAGAACAATATAACATAATAAATACAAGTACATAGCCTTGTGTTGTAATTATGATATGAAACTGATAGGAAACAGTTGACTAATGCATGGCTATAAATTAAATAGCAACTTGATCATTTTTTTGTTTTTCAAATAATATCTTGTGATTTAAGCAACATAATTCTAGAAGACCTTGCATAAAAATATCTTTGGCCGGTATGTTACTTTAATGATTAATTAGAGTAATATGTGATATTATTTTCTCTTGTGCTTGAAAAAAAAAGACGAAACAAGAACACCATGTTTATATTTCAAAGGAACACCCTTTTGTATGTAAGTTAAGTATGGGTCAAAAAATACAAATATAAAACTCAAAAATGAAATATTTTATCTTATATGACCCAAATTATAGATTGAACTAGAAAAAGAAGATATTAAAACTTACATAGAGAATGTTTAGAATTTATAAATTTGTTCCTAACAATAAGTTTCTATATCTCAATGTTGGAAATTTCAACAGACAGATTTTTTTGTAACTAGGAATTATATCACCCACTAAGCACTGTTTAGTAACCCATGATAAGTACAAAGAATCATCATTCCTAGATAAATTAACATTAAATGATGGACATTGACCCACCTTTTTAATGTAGAGAGACTTCTTTTGTGATAAGATTTTCTACTCACTTCAGAAATAAGAAAGGCAGGAAAAAAGGTACATGACCTTGTCAAACCTCCAATTGTATATAATTTTCTAAAAAAAAAATCTTGCTTCTAATTAAGACAACACATCTCCAAATTCCAAATCCACACTTTGAAAAATTGAATTTGAGTGTGACACACTATATAATTACTCTATTAGTAGTCCCAGAATATTAATTAGCATGTGCCTAATTTGAATGGCCACAATAATGCACTACTTTAATGACTTTATTCCTCTCTCTCTCAAGAGGAAAAAAAACTTCTAATTATTTCATACTAATCCACCCTTCTTCATATATATATCAGCCCCCATCTTTTTGTGAACACTTCACTACTTTAATTGATACAGTAATAATCAGAATTAAATTCCTTGGAAATTGATTACAAATTAATTCCCATAATAGTTAGTGAACAACCTTCTTCAATGCAGTCCACTTGTCCAAAAAAGTCATATGCAAAGGCTTCCCAAACTTCAAAAATTGATCATTATCAATTAAAATGCAAAAAAAAAAAAAAAAACTATCAATCTCATAAATGAAACCTCACCAAATATATTTTTCATAAGAAATATTTCTTCTCCAATCGAATTAGCCAACATTAGAAAATATCATTAATCAAAACTTATTTTAATTGATAAAAAATTGAATATCAAAATAAAAAATAAGATCAATTATAGTTATTTCGTTTTTTTTTCAAAAATAAATTTTGATGTTATTAATCTTAAATATATATTAAATTTCTTTTTATATGAAAATAATTATAAAAAGGAGATTGATGATTGTCATATAAAAATAAGAAACACCACATCCTTCACATTTCCAAATCTTTCATATTATACATAGAGAGGTAGAGGGGAGAGAGAGAGAGAGGAGAGAGAAAATGATAGAGAAATAGAAAAGATTGCTGTACACCTCCACCCAAAAGAATACAAAGTTGCTATTTTTTTCTTTTCTTCTTTTTGTTTGTGTATTTCTCTCCTTCTTCTTGCTCTTGCATTTGATGTTATTCCACTCTCTTCCAGTTCTTATCCCTCTGGTTCTCAGATCTCATCTGGGAGAAAGAAAAGGGAACGAAGAGAGAGGTCTAAGATTTCCGGATTCCAGCATCGGACTCGGAGGACGAATTCGCCGCCGCCGCCCTCCTCCTGTCGGCGCCGTCTTCGCTTCTTTTTAGGGTTTGAGGTGTCGGCGAGGTTTAGCGGGCGGCGCGCGCGATGAACGGTTTCGAAGTCGGCGGCGGGGTTTCCTCAAACCCCAGTTTCATGAGCGAAGGAAGCAAAGAATTCGCTGCTTTCGGTGCTTCAGGTGAGTGAGCTCGGTCTTGTTGCTGTTCTACAATTTTGGGGAATTTGCCTGCTGATTTAATTGAGTTCTCGTTGGGAAAAAAATGTTGATTCTTTTGTGGTTAGTTGGAGTAGATATTGATTTCTGAGTTAATTGCTGTCGTTTTTGGTCTGGAAGTTGATGCCCAGAAGAAAATTGTAGTTTGAGCAGTGAGCAGGACTAAATCTATGCAGTTCCGCTGGCGAGATCGGTTGTAATTTTGTACAGATCTGTTATGTCCGGTGGATTGGTCGATTCTGAGC
This sequence comes from Pontederia paniculata, assembly GCA_001647135.1. NCBI lineage: Eukaryota > Viridiplantae > Streptophyta > Magnoliopsida > Commelinales > Pontederiaceae > Pontederia > Pontederia paniculata. The sequence continues at coordinate 27,029 of LTAE01000851.1, forward strand.
TTTTCCAGATATGATGTTTGTTTTGTGGCGGTTCATGCCAAAATTTTCGGTTCTGTGTAATCCGAAATAGGAAGCATCTCATCAGTTGCCTCTTGGTTACTGATAGGTCCCATCGTGTGTTTGTGGTGAATATTTTGGCTTGAGTTATCAGTCTCTGTTGAGGCTAAATGCAGAATCTATTATGGTTACTGACAATGATAATTGGTTCCATTTGAGATAACATACTTTTCTTATAGTTTCTTATTCCGGTTTTCTCACTGCTAAAATGGAGGAAAAAAACATTTGGAATTTCATACTTGTCATTAGCTATTATGTCCTTGATCAGTTTAGTGATAGTGGTTTTCTGCGCCTTGAATGGTGCATTTGGCCTATGCAGTTGATATTGGTAGCTCGTATTTTGTTTGCCGATGATTATTTGTCTGTGTTATTGTTTTATGATTTTAGTAACTGAATTTCTCCTCTTGCGCAGATAATAATCGATTCGATGCCTCACAGTATGCATTCTTCGGAAAGGATATCCTGGAGGAAATTGAATTAGGAGATTTGGAAGTAGATGAGTGTATTAATAGTGGCATTGCTGGGCTTGAAACAGGGGAATACACCTTTCCTTCAAATGGAGATAAGGGAGAGGTGATTTTTCTTTGTTCACGTGATATTCATTATAAGTCTATATTTCAAACTTTGTTCTCTTCGTCTGTTAATTTTGGTTTACTATTAGTAGTATTTCCTTGTACATTGTTTTAAAATTGTTGTAGCTCAAAATTTGAGATCATTTTCTTGCATCTGCAGGTTGATGCCCTAGCTTCTTTATCTGATATTGATGACCTTGCAAGCACCTTTGCGAAGGTTTGTGTGTTGTTATCTCTTGTATGCAATATGAACATCATTAATTTTATCAAAGGCTTCTCTTTAAAAAACAATCAAAGGCTTTTAAAGTGTGAATATCACTGACGAACAATACTTTTAATGTTTCTTTGAGGCTATCTAACTTTGTGTCTTTAGTGGGCCACACACCTCTTGTGCCATTGACAGCCATGTAAAGGGCATCTCTCTCTCTCTCTCTCTCTCTCTCTCTCTATATATATATATATATATATATATATATATATCTCAAAAAGAAATTTCTGTTAGCATGCCTTAAATAAAGGTTAGAAGATATTTTAGGTAGTTCTTGCTTATTTAATTCAGTGTGTTATTTTTGATAATTTGTTCAGTCATCTAAGCATTTCAGGCTGCAGTAGCATTGAACTTGGTTGTTGCTAGTGTTGTTAAGCATTAGAACTTTGATATGTATGCTTCTGACATAGTTCAGTGTATTGTGGTTTATTCATCTGTGCTAGTGTCTTCATAGTCTATCTCATATAGACTTGTGCAGCTTTCTTCTGTTAATATATCCCTCCTTTGATTGGATTTTTTAATAGTATTTCATTGTGTTCCATTGTGAAGAAGCAGATGTTAACAGCTGCATTTGTGATTTTTTTTTAGCACGGTTTCTTAAAAGCATGTAACTTTTTGTTTGGTGGGTTTTTGGTGAAGTTTTTGGGATTGCTTTTCTTAAAAGTTTCTGTCCATCAAAGCTCATTTCGCTCGCTTGTTTGTGAAGCAAGTAAATTCCCCTGGGAAAGAAAGTTATGTGTATGAAATCTAATGTAGTTTTTTCCAAATCCTATGGTGTCAAAAATTTTTTGTTACCATCCATGCTTTGTTTTATGCTAAAGGTTCTAGATGGTTAATTTGTCCACAAAATATCCATTGGAAATAACTTCACAAGTTTTTGGAGAAGATGTTCTATCCTTTTAGAAAAAAAAAATGATGTTGTATAAGTGCTTAATATCATTTGGCACATGAATGTTTGAGCTAATTTATTATCAAGCCCTAAAAACAATCTTTTTCACCACAAATGTAATAGATTTTACCGTAACTGCTCCATAATGAGGGAAAATGACTGATGTTAGTGGTAAAACACATCGGCAACTCATACATCTAATATCAGATGTAATGTATATACTCCTCTGTGATATCAAGTTTCTCACTGCAACATGACTAGTTGATATGTTTTTTATTTTAATTTAATAGTAGTTCAATTGTCTTATTTCTCTGTAAGGAAATTAGTCAAGAAGCAAGAAATTAATGTTTCCTTTTGATTTTCATCTACCATTATGTGATGGTCTTCTTATTATAATTCTCTTTATTTCTGATGTTACAAATTTGTCATCAATGCTTTTTTCTCAACAATCATGTACTTCTTTGCAGTTAAATAGAGTTGTTAGTGGACCAAGATCAGCAGGAGTTATTGGTGATAGAGGATCATTTTCTAGAGAAAGTGAGTGTTATAGTTGTCTTAATATTTAATCTTCAAATTAGTTCTCAGATTCTAGTTGCGCATTATATATTTTAACTTTTTTAAGTAACTTCTTGATAAAGAAGGCGAATGAGATGCATGGATCCAATGAAAAATGATATAATTGTCTTTTGATTTTGAACATTTCTAGTCAGAGTTTTTTTAGTCTTCCACGTTTCCAATTTCATTCTTTTATTAATACTTGAAATGCTGGTTGTAATCATGGTGATTAAAATTTGATAGTATTGGAGATTTGCAATGTGCCAAGAGGCCATTTGTCAACTAGGTCCACATATGATCTGAGTAGATGAAAAAAATGTAAAATCTTGTAAATCAGAATATTTTATTGGTTGTCTTGATTTTAAACGTTTCAAGCATCATCAAATTGTCTTGTTTTGAAGAAAGAGGTTTCAAGCGTCATCAAATAGTCTTGTTCTGAACATATAGATTGCGGGGATTGCATTTTGTAATTTGTTCCAACGCTTCAGTGTCTAGACCAAGGATATAATACTTGCCATTAAAAAAAAGAAAAACTTCCCATTTTCTAATTCCAATGAACTTACATTGTTTTAACGATTTAGCCAACTGGGGTCTCCTTGTTTTAAACTGTTTGATGATGTTGATATGCCTTCTCACGTGACTATTGCCCTCTGGCCCCACCATGGAGAATTCATTACTATCAAACTTCCTTTAAAAAAAAAATTACTATCAAACTGAATTTCAAGCTTCTATACCATGAAAGCCCATCTGAGGTTCTGTACTGCTAGGTCACATAGGGAAATTCATTGACCACTTTGGTTTCTGCCTCCCTTATGGTATACTAGCCACTTTAACAGCCTAGCACTTTCTCTCAGAGGAAAAAACATCTTAGCACTTTTGTCTGCTTGATTTCTTTGAGCGAAGCTTTATTATGAGTTACCTAGGACAGTCTGATCTAGAGAAAAACTATATTTTTTTAACATGTTGTGGTGTTACAGATGAGACCAAAGCCTATTACAAAATAGAACATACAGTTTTGATAACATATAGAATAAGGGAGAAAAAAACTAAAGCCAGGATAAGGTAGCCCCAAAAAATTTCCTTGGTAGAACCTGCAATTAACAATTTTGAACTGTTTGCATCGCACATTGTTGAAATGTTTGCTAGGAGTTTGTTTTCTAGTAAATGTTTTTACATATGCCTCTTGATTCTTGAATTATTATCTTCATCCATTTTAACGTTTTGGAGGCCTTCAAGATTCACCACTAAAGCTAGACTATTGGTAGCCTTCTATTTCCATAACTATTTATTAGAGAATCTAAAGTGGGACTTTTGACCCAAAAAAAGGATGACTATCGACTTTGATATCCATCCTCTCCATTCTCAAAAAGAAAAAAAATATTATGATGTTCAAACTTTTTATTTCTAGCAATACTTTGTTCTGTTGATAATCTTGAATACGACCCTTACTATGATCTGCTGTAGTTAGAATGGACAAAGCTTAAATCTTATATTGTAATTTTGTTGTTATGTCTTTTGTTCAAGTTAATATTTTTTCTCAAATAACCATTAAAAGAATTCTGTCAAATATATGCCCTTAGTTTCAATTTTACTGTCTTACCAGCTATTTTGGTTTTTCTTTCCTAGGTTCTTCCACCGCAGATTGGACACAGGACCCAGACTTTCCAAACTGGATTGATCAGCAAGTATTAGACGCTGATGAAATTCAGGAAGACAAAAGATGGTGGTCACAACCACATCTTTCTTCATTTTGGCTTGCAGATTCCAAGCCACTGTACAGAACATCATCATATCCGCAGCAACAGCACCAACAACAACAGCAACAAAAGCAAAAGCAGCAACTCCTCACTGAACCAGTCCTTGCAGCAAAATCAACTTTTACTTCTTACCCTCCACCTGGTGAACGGTCTAGGCCATTGTCAAATCTCACACGACATTCAAGCATTCCTTCTCTTGCTGGCAGTCTGCAGATACCTGGATCAAGTCTCTCCTCTTATTCTGGTACTCTTCATCACTTGGGAGGATTACCTCATGGGTTGCACATGGGTGCACATATTTCCCAAATTGCACCACCTGTACACTCAGTTCATAGCAGATCGAGGGATTACTTACTAAACCAAGCAAGCCTATTTACAACTGAACGCTCAAATCTGATGCCCAACTTGTTGCAGCAGCATTTGCCTCTACCAAACCATTCAGCCTCACAGATATTGTTGCAGCAGCAACAGCAGATATCACAGCCATATCTTGGGCATTTCTCATGTTTACAACCTTACCAGTTCATCCACCATATCAACAAGTTTGATGGAGTAAATAGTGTATCCGACAAGAGAGATCGGAAAACAAAGTCATCACAAAGGGGAAGACAGAGTTTTCGGTTTTCTCAGCAGTCTTCAGAAACTGGCAGCCTAAAAAGTGAGAATAGTTGGCCACAATTTAGATCAAAGTATATGTCAGCTGAAGAGATCGAAAGCATCTTAAGAATGCAGCATGCTGTGACACATAACAGTGATCCTTACATAGATGACTATTATCACCAAGCAAACATTGCAAAAAGGTCTGCCATTTCGGGGATGAAACACCACTTCTTTCCAACTTCTATAAAGGATCCACCTTCACGATCTCGAGGCAGTAATGATCAACATACACATCTTCAGGTTGATGCACTTGGGAGGCTTCCATTCTCAGTTCGTAGGCCTCGTCCTCTTCTTGAGGTTGATACACCATCTCAATCTAGTGGTGGCATCCATGAACAGAAGCCTTCTGTGAAGCGTCTAGAGCAAGAACCGTTGGTAGCAGCCAGGGTCACTATTGAGGATAGTATCCGCCTTCTTCTTGACATAGATGATATTGACAGGTTGTTAGAGTCTAATTCACCACATGATGGTCGGCTACAACTAAAGCGAAGGAGGCAGATGCTTCTGGAAGTGCTTGCTGCATCACTTCAACTTGTTGACCCACTTGGTCCTGGTAAACCTGGACAGTCAGTTGGGCTCTCTCCAAAGGATGACCTTGTTTTCCTTCGCATAGCTTCTGTTCCCAAGGGTCGGAAGTTCTTATCCCGCTTCCTTCGCCTTCTCATCCCTGGAAGTGATCTATCTCGTGTAGTTTGTATGGCCATTTTCCGCCACCTAAGGTTCTTATTTGGTGGCCTACCTTCAGATTTCAGTGCTGCAGAGACAACCAACAAGCTTGCAGAGGCAGTATCTTCTTGCGTGCATGAAATGGAGCTAAGTGCTCTTAGTGCTTGTCTTGCTGCTATTGTCTGTTCATCGGAACAGCCACCTCTTCGACCACTTGGAAGTTCAGCTGGTGATGGTGCCAGCATAATAGTAAAATCTGTACTTGACCGGGCCACAGATCTTCTGACAGATCCTTATGCAGCAAACAACTATACCGTCAATAATCGAGCTCTGTGGCAAGCTTCGTTTGATACTTTCTTTCAACTTCTTACCAAGTCCTGCTTGAGTAAATATGAAAGTATAATGCAAATGCTAATAATGGAATCACCAAATATTCCACTTGTGGGATCTGATGCAACCAGAGCTATTAGCAGGGAGATGCCGGTTGAGCTGTTACGCTCAAGCCTTCCCCATACAAATGAGCACCAGCGCAGGATGTTGCTTGAATTTGCTCAGAGATCAATGCCTGTTACTAGCTTTAGTGCTCCTGGGGCTAACAGTGGACCTGTAACTTCTGAATCCGTTCCTGGTTGATTTGCTGAAGGATAAATTAAATGCATCCAAAGAAGACAATATGATGTAGTTAATTTCTCGCGCCTACATCCATTTGCTAAATCACACCCAAATTGTGCCTTGAATGGAATGTGCCGTTCTGAACTAAGACCAAAAAGGGTCTTAGTTAAAATTCTTAAAAGTAATTGGGTTTATTTCTCCTCTTTCATGTTGTCATTTCATCTTCTGCAGTGAAGCAAAGAATCACCTTGGGAAGGTTCAAGGCTTTCTTGAAGTTAAACTGTAACTTTTCGTCTGTGGAGCTTACTTTTTAATGCTCCATGCGAGAGCTCCATATAGTGATGGCGATGTAAAGCTTGTACAGGTTCTGGTATGCATCCTGACATCCTCTATTATTTTGCAAGGTTTCGGAAGGTTCCTAGAAATTCTTTCTATCGTTTGGTTGTTTTGGGATCACAGTCAGAGTTTGCGCGATCTTGGCATCTGGGATGTTTCTTTTCCAACTATCTTGTCATTTCCTTTTGCAATGTAGTAGTAGTGACTTCAATGAGACAACTGAAAAGTCTCTCCCAGCGTGTTGTGGACTTGTATGTGTTACCAAATTCTTAGTTTTCCAAGTTGGATGAAAAAGTGGCAGGTTCGCATAGTCTTTCATGGAAACGACATTTAGTCGGCCATGGTACACATCCATTGCCATGTTGAACTCTATTTATGTTTATCTTCTTTTGTACTTGTCACTTTGCATTGCACGGTTCTTTTCTCCCAGTAAAATTGTGAACAGTTCCTGTCGGTTTCCAAAACAGTGGTGAAATATACCGAATCTTACCATCGGTATGTAGCAAATGAACTTGTTTAGCGTGTAATTTGTGTATTTCTTGGTGACTTCTGTATTAGAAAAGAAAATGCTGGTACGTTTGATTGAGAATGAATGATGAGCCGTGAAACATTGAATGTGGACACTCAGGGCTTCATTGTAAGTAGAGATGCAATTTTTTACTTTTCTTTTGTCTTGATTTGCTTGCAGATACGTATTGACATGTTGGTAATGACACAAAGGGGGGTGGGCTTGTAAACTGGTTCCATGTGAAGCCATTGTAGGCAAACTGTTCCTTGAACTAATGAACAGTGGTGTGGCAATGAAGACTCGTCCATCAATGTTGTAGGGGACAAGGTTGGAGCCATTGTAGGCCAAGTGTTCCTTGAACTAAAAGCAAACATTAAACTCGCGTAGGTTCCTAGTGACCATGTGATCCCTTTATGTGCAAGTGTCCCATTAGCATCAGAAAAATGGGGCTTCATTGCATCTCACGTTTACATTCGTCTTGCTCCAAGGAGCATGTATGATTTTTTCGACTTATTAGGACTAATCTTTTTGGAATTCATGTTCATCTATTGAAATGTAAGTTATTATTAGCTAAACCAATCAACTCGAAGTTTTCTCATGCCCTACCCTACAGAGCACTCCTCTTGTCATGTAAGACTTAAACACTTTTTAATGGCGACGATTTTAAGATTTGATTCTTTTTATGCTAGGCCTTAGCAGTGTTACGTGCATATTCAGTGTCTTTGTTAGCACATAATATGAGATGATTAACGGTAGATTTAGTAGCCATGTGTAAAATTAGTTTCTACATATACCCAAAATATGTAAAACTGGACATTTAGTATCACAAACATACAATTCCAAGACACTTGCTTTGATTTAACAAAATTCTAGTGTTACATTATGTTCAAACATAAGATGCATACCTATTAGTTTACTTAAATCAATAGGGATTATGATAGAACGGTAAGCGACTTCTTCCTGCTTAAACATGTCTCGAGTTCAAGTTAAATATAAAATAATTTTTCCTGGGAGTCTCTCCTCTCACAATCAGGTATGTGACCCAAGCCAATATCAGATTAATCAGACTCGATAGTGAGTCGAGACTCCAATTTATAGTAAGTGCACATAATCAACGTTGCGTGTATTGAAAAATCGGCGTGTGATAAAAAAAAACTATTAAATATGTCAAGTGTAGGTTCAATTGTTGCATTACTTGCAAAATGACAAGGACTTGAGGATGTGAGGCCAAAAGAGACAGCTTGCAATCATTCATAACAGTGAAAAAAGAAAGAGTTGAGCTTGATCCATGAGTTTTGTTACAGGCACCTAAAACTTAAAGAAGGAGTCGTCATCATGGTCAGAAAACTATCTGCAGCACGAGAGAGCTTCCCCACATTAGTTTCAATGTGTGGCTAACGCTGCCAAGACAAGGGCCGGCCAACAACCACCATTACCACTATGAAAGGAAAACACAACTCACGTCCATCATCCATCCACAGGAGGTCGTCACCTTTGTGCATGTTGTCGTTCATGTTTGCTGTCAAATGGTGGTTGCGGCAGCATGCACAGTTTGCATGTTATAAAAAAGAACCATTGATTGTAATCAGCGGAGGTCGATTCAGATGACAAACTACAAATTTTTGCTCTTTTGCTCCAATGTCCAGGTTTTCACTGTTCTCACGAACAACTTGAAACTAGCAAAATATGCATGTCGATTTAGATGACAAATTACAATTTTTTATGCTTAACACCTTACTAAACTGGAGTGATATTATTATCTTTTTTGGTACCCGCTCGGACCCCGGTATTCAGTGCTATTAGTACTTGACTAATCATAGTCGAGATGAAGAGCAAAATGATAATCCTTTGGTCAAATTGACGATTCCGGGATTCGAACTCGGGGCTACTAGCTCTCGGTCCATCAATCCGGAACACACTGATGTGAGGATTATGATACTATGGGTTTATGCAATGAATTATGTGTGTGGATGAGTGTATGTAAAATATGATCAAGTTTTAACCCTTTAACTTCCTCAAATCTGCAAGTGTACAGGTCGAGTAGTTAACCTTGGGTATCGTATCCACAGTGAATTGAGGTTTAAGGACTAATCTTACAAAATTAACTAACTAAGAAAAAATGGCTAATAGAAATAGGAAACTAGAATTAACAATAAATTAAAAAATAAAAGATAAGAGTTTCTGATTTTAAATACAGATTAAGAGTCCTAGCAGAGAATGACAAATGTTTTTGATATTTTAGTTTAAGAATAAGGACTAAGATTTGCTAATATAAGTCTAAGATTGATAAATGCAATTAAGGAGTATTTCCTAGGGATTGGTTTCATCTGAATAATAACTTGGAATACTTCAGGACCTCTAGGGCATGTTTGGTACAGGAATAAGAGGAGAATAATCTTCTTATTCCTCTATTTCCATCCAAACAACTATAAAATAATATTATTCTTACCTTTTTCCAAACCACCTTGAAGCCCGTGAAACCACCCGTTTTTGTCTATTAAACAAGAACAATTTGTTCTTGTTAATGGCAAGAACAATTTTTTTGTTCTTTCATTTTTTTTGTCTTTTCTTAACTTACTTTATTAAATTATTTTATATTCATAATTATATAGTTAGTTAATTATAATTATTTTTTTATCTTTTTATGTTTTTTCATAAAAGTGTGACATTATAGATGAAAAATAAATAAATATAATTTCATAAATATTAATAATTAAGTATTTAATTAAATTATTAGGTGATAATAAATTATT
>LTAE01000851.1:38362-68537 GCA_001647135.1 Pontederia paniculata
ATCTCATACATTAGTTTCTAATAAGCAGTTAAATCAGAAATGTTTCTCATATAGTGATTTGATGAAATGAATTAGGTTAGCAATTAATTGGCAAATAAAAAATGAGATAAAGAAAGCTGAAATTTCATCAAAGTATGCATATATTTTGGTATAAAATTCTACATGTCTTTTTTATATAAAAAGTTTGGGAAATCAAGATTATAGACAAGAGAGAATATACATTTAAGTTGGAAATGAATAAAAAATGCAAGTGTTTTGGCACAAAATTATCTATATGAAAACTACTTATCACACACCCCTACTAATTTGATGTGTCAATCAAACTTAATTTAATATTATTATTTTTAGATGATGATAAACTTCGTTTAATACAATTTTGAGTCGATAAGAATTTCAGTTAGAAATCTCATTTCGCCATATAAAACTTGATGACAATATTAATTAGTAAGGAGCAATACTTCTTATATGAAAAAAAATGGTAAAAAACAAGATTTTTTTAGCAAAATTCATAATATTCAAAATTATTAGCTCGAATTAATTTTCATCTCGTATCGAACATTTAATTATGATGAGTAAAATTTTCGACGAAGACTCAAATTTAAATTTTTTTTGAACAAATAGAATTTCTCCGCCACTCCAACTCAACTCGCTATTTTTATTCTTTGTTTAACATAATTTGCATGTGAATAAAATTTCTCCTTTGTTTAGGGATCTAATTTCCATGCTATTGTCTGTTTGACATGTGAAAGAAGATTTGAGACTGGACAAAACAAATGGTAACGCCTGCTGAAAAGTACGTATCTAATACTCATATCAACCAAGTTCGGTTGGCACACTTGGTAGCAGGAGTGTGTCCCGAGTTGAGGGACCGGGAGCTAGTAGCCCCGAGTTCGAGCCCCGGAGTCATCACTTGACCAGAGGGATACCATTTCTGCTCTTCTCCTCGACTCCGGATTAGTCGGGTGCTAGTAGCCCCGGATACCGGAGGCCCCGAACGGGTACCGAAAAAAAAAAATGCTCATATCGCATATGATCGAGTGATGGATCTGGTGAGATGATATATGTATGGGAATTTAAAAGTGATTAGCCTCAAACTGCTCCACGACGTGATCATGCATATTAATCAATTCTGCTGACAGGTCTTCTCAGTGATTACTTTTCAGTCTGGAGAATGCTGAACAGTGGCAGCTTCCATAACATGCATGGAAGGTATGACAAAAAAAAGCATTTAATGATTCGAGTATATTGCAATAATGAATGTTTATTCATTGTATAATATAATATAATATAATAATGTAATTTAAAATTGTTCACTTTTTTCATTTTTATTAAAAAAATATGAGTAATTTTTATTAGAAAAATGAGAGAAAAAAATGCATACAATAAATTTTACTTCGATTTTAAATTTGTGATTGAAATTAAAGCAGTGTTTACCTCTCAGTCATAAAATAAAATCTATTTCATATATTTTTCATTCTCTAGAAAATAATAGTAATCTATTAATAATTTGTTTAGTTGGCTGGGGAGGAAGAAGAAAGAAATATAAGTTGTGAAAGATAAAGCTGAGATTTTGGATAAAAATGGAGAAAATTTTCAAGACATGATATTTTATCCTTCAGAACTCCAACTCTTTCATGGAACTGAAATATCAATTGATTACCAAGAAAAAAATTTGTTTTTTTTTTTTTACATTTTTCGTGTACTATCAATTGTTATGAAACGAAAAAGAAGTCTTTTTTAAATTGATAAAAATGCTGAAAGCATGTCCACAAAGAACATGGGCAGCAATTAGAAGAGTCAAAACCTCTCACTCTCTCTCTCTCTCTCTCTCTCTCTCTCTCTCTCTCTGCACAGCTCATAAAAGGGCTGCTGACTGCTCCTTTCCTGCTCACAGGTGCCAGCATTTTGCCCTCTCAGTCGCCTTCAACTTGTGCTTCTATAACATTTTTGCTGAAGGGCTTGCATTTTGCTTACGTTGTCCAGATGTTGATCTTGGAGTCGGATTACGCCTCGCAGATGATCCCTACTGCGGAAGCTTAAAAGGTTCTTCTTTTTGTGCTTACCACAGCTGTTTAATCTCTTATTCTGGGGTATTTTGCGGTTTCTGCTTCAAGTTTTTGGTTCTTTTTGCTGCCTAAATTTCCCGTCTTTTGCTCGAATTCCGAAATATGGTTGACTTGCCGTCTAATCTAAGTGCAAAAGTAGATATTTTTTCTACATTTCGTAACTCATAAGAGGGGTTTGAGATCGATTTGGTGTTCTGGTAACGTAGCTGGAATTCCTTGTTCCCCCAATGTAATATTTGCTTTTTTCTGAAATTTGAGTGCCTGATGTTTGCCGCTTTCTCTTTATTCTGAATAAAAGATTTCTTCTCCAACGAATCAATTTATTGTATGATTGATTGATTTCTCAGATAAAAGAAAAGTAGCATTTTGTTCAAGGGCACAAGAGCAGATTTCTTGAGCGAAACAGTTGTCACCTGACGATGCTGCCTGCTAATCGAAGAGCTCAAACTCAACCCAGAGTGGGTAGATCCTGGTCTTTTTCAGGTATCCCCTGTGCCTGGCTTTAAAGAACATATCAGCTTTCAAGAAAATATCATTTAATGAACTTCGAGAAAATGTACAATTTTTAGTCCAAAATTCTCATAGCAGTCCTTACTTATCTTTGAACTTACAAACCCTATTTTAAGTACTTACCCATTGGAAGTTTTTGGTTTCAATAATTGTCGCAGCATAACATCTTTCATGAACTCATGGGTTGAACCTTTGCATTATTAGTTGGTTCAAGCTATATGAAGACAACCCATGATTTTAGTGATTGACCTTGAAGAATATTTAGACGACATTAATCATCCAAAATAGTCTTTTCGAAAAATAAAAATCATGGAGTATGTTATGTAGCTGCGTCCTTGATTGGCTTAATGTTATTTCTTTCAGATATGGAATACTTGGATCAAAAACCCAAGCCTCGGTTTCTCGGCAAAGTTCTAGTTGCAGCAATTTTCACAGCCATCTGCATGTTTGTGCTCATGCGTACCCCCTGTCGTCACAGTGTTAATGTGGTAAGCTCTTCCACTATTTCTGTTATTGCATTGTCATTATCTGACTCGTCAATCGTCATATTGTACAATAGTCGATCTAAATTAGAAAACAAAATATAGATGCATTTATTATCTTTGGAATAAACTTTTATTGTTTGCTTTAATGGTTCACCAACAAGGGTCAACACAGTCGATACAGGTTAATGTCTTCATGGACTTATGGCTGTATATTACAATTTAACTTGTTACCATCTGGATAAGTTTTATATCATAAATGAATCAAACAAGAAATTTCTTTCTTCTTTAATGCTTCAGGAACTTCACTGGTTTTTATGTATTATACATGGATTAAGGAACTAGTTTTATTGCATTACATAACTTGTGGCATACTGCGACAAAACCAAAAAGGGAAGGCGACACTGTTCAATGTTATATGCAGTGTGAATAGGGAGTTGAAGTTGCATTTTGTTGTATGCAAACATCAGTGTATTGGGCAAATTGTGCTTGTTTTGTGCCAGATGTGCTGGATGACATAGGTCTATTTCAGCTGTCAAAAGACTAATGAGAAAAAAAGGCAAAAAACACATGGCTTCTAATTGGTTTCCAGTGATGTACTCTTCTTCCTGTTTATGTTATGTTTTTTTTTTAAATCCTGTTTATGTTATATGGTCCCTAATTTATCTTGTTTTTATGGGTTGTGTTATGTATAAATGGAGCTATACAACTTATCTCTGTTATATGGATTCTCACTTTAATTTCTCTTGCTTCATCTTAGTTCTCCAGAAGAGAAGCTGGTGTTACGCATGTTTTAGTGACTGGAGGTGCTGGTTATATAGGTTCACATGCTGCACTTCGACTACTGAAGGATTCCTATAGAGTAACTATAGTGGTAAATTTCCATTGCCCACCCTTTTTATCTTTCGTCTCATGCTTCACAATATTAATATCTTCTCATAAGAACATTCATCATGATGTTAAATCTTTAATTATTCACCATTAGAGATTTACTATTTTCTTGTCATTTTACTAGGATAATCTTTCTAGGGGGAATATTGGAGCAGTCAGGATACTACAAGAGCAATTTCCAGAACCTGGAAGGCTTCAGTTTATATATGCTGACCTCGGAGATGCAAAAGCTGTATCCAACTATAAGTTTTTTATTGAATCACATTTACATTTTGATAGCAAATGCTCATTTAAGTGCAATTTTGATTCTTAACTTTCATTCAGGTTAACCGAATATTTGCAGAAAATGCATTTGATGCCGTTATGCACTTCGCAGCAGTTGCTTATGTGGGTGAGAGTACAATGGAACCTTTGAGGTAAGTTCCCCTTGTCATGACATGTTTCTTACATCTATTTTTGGTATCCATAGCAATTTTAGCTTGTAACTTCCATAAGCACATGAATCATAAATGAATTCAAAATTATAGTCTCTGCCTCAAGTATTGTGTCTTTCATAGGAAGGTTAAGTTAGCATTCATATAATTAATATTTTTCTTTCTAAATGTACTTAATTCATATGTTTGATGACATCAATGTTTTATAAAGATCCCTAAAACTTAGTTGCCCATCAGCTTTTCCTGTCTATTTGATTTCGAAAGTCTTTTTACTTTCACGATTTGTTGATCACACATTTTGTTTATGGATTTTCCTGCATAAATAGAATTCAAACTTCTAAATATTTTCACTCCTTTTTCCTACCCGATATTCATGAGTATGCTATCTTATAGCTGAAAATAAAGTCTGAAAGATTATTTTTTCTTATTAACAATTCATATCCATTCACAGGTACTATCACAATATTACTTTAAATACATTGACGTTGCTGGAAACAATGGCAGCACATGGTGTTAAAACACTGATATATTCTAGCACATGTGCAACTTATGGAGAGCCTGAAAAGATGCCGATCACAGAAGAAACACCACAGGTTGGTCCATAATCAAATTAAATCACTATTAAAACAAGGCATGTATGGCAAGTGCCCAGAAAACATCTTTATAGATTTTTTGTGTGTTTATATTTCGAACATGTGTTATCTCTTGGTTCAGCATATTCCGAAATTTTTGACCTATTTCAATCTTATCTTTTGTGAGATAAAAGATACATTGTGGTCTCTATCAAAGAACCTGATAGCTTTAGATATCCTTTACTTTTGATAGCTTCCATAACTTGGGTTTGTCCTCTCCAGAAGAAAAGATAGTCATGGATGATGGTGCATTAAGAACTATACTATATTTAGTCTTTCATGCATGTTGAAAAGTCCTACACATGCTTGCAGATTCCTATTAACCCATATGGCAAGGCAAAGAAAATGGCAGAGGACATCATTTTAGATTTTTCAAAAAGATCGGACATGGCTGTGATGATTTTGAGGTGCGTTTTCTCTATAGAATTATTTGTGTTATGGCATAACCTCAGCCAAATAATTGGAAGAAAGCTCTTTCTTCTTATTTCAGATATTTCAATGTTATTGGATCTGATCCCGAAGGGAGACTAGGTGAAGCTCCTAAACCTGAATTGAGGGAGCATGGCCGAATCTCAGGTGCATGCTTTGATGCAGCTCTAGGAATTATTCCAGGTCTGAAGGTATGTTGGTCAGGTGGTGCATGGCACATTTGATATTTTGGAAGTAGTCATTTATTAGTCACCTGAATCTTTGGTCATTGTCATGAATTCTTTATGCTGTAAATAAGTAGCCAAATGTGAACGAACAGAAATTTCTTTCAGGAACAGAATAAAAAAGAACGTAACTAGAGTCAAACATTAACATATTTTCCGGATCTGCCTCAGGTTAAAGGAACTGACTATGCGACAACTGATGGAACTTGTGTGAGAGATTATATAGATGTCACTGATTTGGTTGATGCTCATGTCAAAGCTCTTAGCAAGGCAGAACCAAATAAAGTCGGAATATACAATGTCGGCACAGGAAAAGGTCAATCTCAGCCTCCAGTTTGTTTGTAATCACTCAATAATGTTTCCTTCTATTTCCCGTTTAATTTTTTCACACTACAATTCATATATCATGACATACTCACAAGAAGCTTTGAATTAGCTAACGCAAAACTCAAGATCTGCATGAAATGGTTCTGTTTTATCTAAGACCTCTTCTACTTTCAACCAGGTAGATCAGTGAAGGAGTTCGTGGAAGCATGCAAGAAAGCAACTGGAGTTGACATCAAAGTAGAGTACTTCAGCCGCAGGCCTGGTGATTACGCTGAAGTTTACAGCGATCCATCCAAGATCAACCGCGAGTTGAATTGGACAGCGCAGCGCACTGACCTTCTGGAAAGCCTTCAGATTGCCTGGAGATGGCAGAAGTCGAATAGAAACGGCTATGCTCCTCCGATGGCGGCAATTTACTGATACAACTGTTCATATCTAGGACTAGTTCTTGCTTGTGTTATTGATTAGTAGATGATATATTCGAAGGAGTTGCAGGGGTTTGAGTTGGAGATACCATAAAAATGTATGTTGGTGATAGAATTAGTAATTCTTTTTTATTTTTTATCATACTGAAATTCTAATAACTTGACAATTATATCTACTGTCTGATCTGCATTACATTTCTCTTTTTGTAATATGAACAATTTAGAGAAACCTCCATAAGGAAAAGAGTTGAATTAGCTTTTACTTATTATGTGAGCTAATCACTTTCTTTGTTCACTTTTTTTTTTCTGGCTGACATTATTTGATAAGGGTTTTTTTTCCAATGAAATTAATTGGGCAACTGTAGAGTGCAGAAGCCTTCATGGCTATCCAACTTGTATCATTAAAACAGGGTTTGGTAATAGGTCTAATGATAGCTGGCTTGAAGTTTCAACAAAATTATAAAAAAATCGCATTTAATCAGTTGTATTTATATTTGCACAAAAAAACTCGTCTAAAGAAAAATGCTTGCATATAACTCTTAAAAATGTATATAAAAAAAGTGTGATTCGGCTCAAAGGTTGCATGTAATTGTCTCCTTTGTGTCTTTTGCCTATGAACTTTTCCCAAAAACTATAATCAAATGATCATTTTAGATAAATCTCATATAGACAAACACATGAGAGATTACTAAATACGCAACTCATTGATCAAGCTAAAGATTTATTTTATTTTTTTAAAAAAAGTGGTGCAATGACAAACAAATTATATATTTAGACAAAATTCTACTGTATGCTTTCATTTTTTTAATTTAATTTGATCATTAACAAAAACAAATAGACATACCAAAGTCCAAGCGAACAATTAGGGTGCTCACCGAGTCGGATTGATCCGATGAACCCGACGACCCGAACCGACCCAATTTCAATTGGGTCTGATCGGATCGTTGGTCGGAACCCAATCACCGATGGGTCGGGTACGGATTTTAATTTTTGAACTCGATCAACCCGATCCAACCCGATGACCCAAACTTTTTATATATTTTTAATTAAATTTAAACTAATTTATTCTTAATAAAAAGTTTATATTACTTTAAAATTAAATTATATTACAAATTTATATTTTATATCCTTTTAATCATTATCAAACATCGAAGAAAATATGTTTCTTTATTTTTTAATTATAATTAATGTTCAGTATTATAAAAAAATTAAAAATATATGAAAAAAATTCAATCGGATAAACCGATGACCCGACCCGACCCAATGAAGATTGGGTTGGATCAGATTCGATGACTACTTTGTCATCAATCCCGCTCAACCTTAACCCGAACAGAATCAATCGGGTTAGGTCGAATTTGGATTTGAGTCGGATCAAACCCGATCGGTGAACACCTCTACGGACAATACCAATGTAGTTTAACGAGGCCCATTACAGGCCCAAACAAGTCCACTGACCACGTCCACATGAGCACCTTTTGGGCCTCATCAACCCGCCCAGTTGGATTGTTACGATGGTCCGGCGGAGCAAGCAATCGAACGTGACCCGGAGAGCAGCTACCGTTAGAAATAGGATTCCGCATTCCACCTTCCACTCTTCTTCGCCTCCCGGAGTTGCGTACGCATCAAGCTTTCTCCTTCGCCGGCGCCCCCACCGCCTCCGGAGAGTCTCCGGCCGCCGATCGACGGTATCCGGTGAGAGAAACCTAGGAGCGAAGGGGGTCGATATCCTTCTAAGGATCGGGAGGTACGTGGTACTCGCGAATCCGGAAACCTTTGTTCTCGTCAATACTTGATGCTCTATGCTTTTTCTTGGTAGATCTTTGTCGTTTCGTACAGAATTTAGTCTATGATCTGTTAATTATCTGTTGATTCGGTCGTTTTTTTTATCTTTTGGTGTCATCCCAATATGGTTGGGATTTTGATACCTATGACTCAATTATTTGGATCTTGCAGAAGAGGAGCGATTGTTAACACTGGTGGATGCTCAGTGTCTGTTGCTAGTTATGCTATGTGCATTTTAGTGTATTGTGGCTCTTGATTAGTCGATGGTATGGACACAATATGTTTCAAGGATATTTGTTATACAACTTGGTAAAAGAAAACCTGAATGATGAATGGCAAAGAAAGTAATACGTCCATGGATGATTATGAATCCATCATGAAGAGGTCACATTCCTGATGTTTGCCAAAAGGAAAATGGGAACTTTTTTAAAGGTTCATGTTATTTGAATTCTGATAAGGCAAATGTGTTGCGGCTCTGTGCTGCGCTATTAACAATGTTTACAATGGGGACCTTTTGTCCAAGTAGAGCTAGTAATTGAGATGGTGATGAGAAGTTACTGTGTGAGGTGCTACGACATTGTTGTGAATAAGTCACCCAGTACAAGTTGTATAGTACCTGAAACTTGTGGGTGTGAACAGTATCTAGATAAATAGAATGCGTGGAAGTCAAACTGTAATTCTGTAGGATAGCAAATCACGCTGACTTCGTATTTCAGAAAATTGAGACTATAGCTTCTTTTTCCTGACACACATTGTGAATGTCTATAATATTCCTTGCACAATTCTAATTTCAGCAGGAGATGTTTTGTTATAGGGCATGTAGTATCCATATGCATCGTCTCTTCTTTTGTGAAAGTATTCTAGATATTCAATCTATTTTGCTATCATTCTTTCCTAGATGAAATTTGAACTCTGAGGTCTCTTATGACAATGTCTTAATGTCCAGATGTCTTGGTTCGTCTTTGCTATGCGCGGTCCTCATGCTTGATATAGTTAGACACTTTTCTCGCCACAATGAAACGTTCCGTTTACATCAATGACAAGTCATCCCAGGGAACATTCTGTGATAACAGGATATCAAACAGAAAATATACCTTATTGAACTTTCTGCCAAAGAACCTATGGGAACAATTCAGGTTTGCTCTCTTGCTTGAACTATGCCGAAATAATCTCTCGAATTTTAGTCTTTGCTGTAATTGGATATTCTCTTTATGGGGAGACTGAAAAAACTGAGCATAATCTTTTACGTTTACTGCTCCGCCATGGTGCGGCTGGTGGTTGTATCATTTGACTATGGATGTCATTCCGCATGCAACAAATATCAGGGTGTCATAATACCCTGTTGCATCCATGAAGAGCTTGGTGAGTTAACATAGTGTTCAACTCGATGCACTATTTACCTTCTTCGTCTTCAAATGAGCATTGTTTGTGATGTACATGATATGTTGAACACGTAAAACCTTGAGAAGAAAAAGACAAGATTAAGAAAATAATGTGCCATACGTTTGCGAGTACACTTGATTTAGTCAGGTTGAAACATTTAGACAAATAACGGTAACTGATAAGATGTTCTTGGTAGCCAAACAAATTTTCTGGGATCATCTTGTTTTCTTAGAATCCCTAAGATTATTAGTGGTTGGAACTTCCATTTATCTTGGGAGATATTTGTTTCTTCACGCCTTCATCCCAGTATATCATTTTTTACCACAAGGGATCATGGTATATTTTTAGGGTTCCTATTGTCTTAACTCAAATAGCTTATTTACAATAGTATTTACCAGGTAAATTCAGGTGAGGTTGATATACATTACGTAATCCTTTTATGTGCCATTATGCTCCTATATTTGTGAATTGGTGTGAATGTAACAACCAACATTTTATTTTTTCTCATTCATAGGTTCTGGCCTATAAAGTTGAGAAATTTTCTTTCTTTTCCCTTTTATGGTAGGATATGAATATTATTCTTGAGGGATAGTAGAAAAATAAATATCAATCCACATCTTATGTATTTGTGAAGTAGAGAACCAATATCATTAGGATCATGGAATTCTTTACTCTGTTTATATCTGATGCAAACTTCTGGATTTTTGAATTTGTATCACTTGATTTTACAGGAGATTTATGAATCAGTACTTTTTACTGATTGCTTGCCTTCAGCTATGGCCACTTATTACTCCAGTAAATCCTGCAAGCACATGGGGTCCATTAATCTTTATATTTGCAGTCTCTGCCACAAAAGAGGCATGGGATGACTACAATAGGTACCTTTCTGATAAACAAGCAAATGAGAAGGAAGTATGGGTTGTAAAAGATGGGATTCGGAAACATGTATGGATTCTTTTTCTCTTCTTGTTTATACTCTTCTTTATAGATTAAAATCTCTTGCCAAATAAAAATTAGGAATCACACATTAACCTTTATTTCTTGCATAATTAGTTTTTGTTTTCTCAGGTGTTAGGTGTCATTTTTTTCCCTAAACAGGTGTATAAAAAAATGTCCATAAACATTATATTTATTGTTTGTCATATCAAGTCATTCATATATATTATAGTGGAGGGAATGTACATGTATGAACTCAGAAGTATGGGGAAGGTCTATCACTTCCATGTTATCCCTTTGATGACAAATTGAAATAATTTTGAACTACATGACTGGCATACCATACCCGAGATTGATTTTCAAATCTACATATATTAGTAATAACTCTAAGAAAAAGAAGATCTGCACTTTGGTGGTTGAGTTGAAAGCAATAGGTAGATCAAATGTTATACTATGTTTTATGAGTGATGAATTATTCATCTCTCAAGTGACCACCTATGAATTAAATCTTGTTATTTGTTTCATGATGGCTTGTCTACAAGCATTAGTTCCTATGTCTGATGTGTTAATGCATGATTGGTTCATGAGACAGAATGTCCAATGGTTTTATAGAAAAAAGAATTTTCATAACTGTTAGGATGAAAGGGCAGCAAAAGTGTAGTTACAAAAATCTAATAGAACGGGATTTTGGAACTCCATAGGAGTTTTTCAGTATCTTGCAGTGGGAATCAAGCTTGTGATTTTGCAGGTAAAAATAATTTAGCATATGGATATTTTTTAATGTGGAAACCTATAGTTTCGGCAAGTTGTATAATTATTTAAATGATTGACAGAGAGATGGCTATGCCCCTCTTTTTCTTTTCTTGGGGGGATATGTATGCGTCTTTTGGCTGTTCATACTTGTGAACTCACATTATCGTGTCCAATTGTCTTGCAATATGTTTGCTGTAGTGTCCCAAATTTTCTTCTTAAAGCAAGCCTGAACAGTCTGCTAGTTGAAGAGAGTTGGTTAAGAAGTATTCTTAGGCTATTCTTTTGTACTTGTATATGTTCCTAATCTTTCTGTATTATCTCATGGTAAAATGTGAACTGCTTACAATGTTATCGCTTAATCCTATCAGTAAAGATTGTCAACTGTTTTAACATTTAAAGATTGGGGGTTATTTGGAGACAGAGAAATGATTGTATTTTTAAAAAATGAGACGTGTACAGTGAAAATATTATTCACATGGCGAGGACTTCTATTAAAGATTGGGGGTGATCGTGGTGATACAATTGTGCATGTAATCTTGTAAAGCTTTGGTAATTCAATAAAGCGGATGACTGACAAATTGTCAGCTATCCTATTTCGTCTCAAAAAGAAAAACTGCATTAACATGTAGAACTGAAAGGCATTCTTCTACTCTCTTGTTGTAATATATTGCATTTAACTGTAATTCAGTGTTAATTTCATGAATGTTGTATTTGATTAACATTTTTTTTTACTTTAGATTGAAGCACAGGATATTCATGTTGGAAATATAATATGGTTACGTGAGAATGATGAAGTGCCGTGTGATCTTGTCTTGATTGGAACTTCTGATCCTCAAGGAATCTGCTATGTTGAGGTATGAGATGAAGTGTTCAAACAAAGTTCGATTAAGAAGACATTGCATTTTCTGAATGATGCTATATAGTATGAGCTGGTAAACTGTGTGTTTATATAATTACTTGGGTTAAATACGTTGATAATATTGATGATCACATGTTTGAAATTGAATTATTCTGTATGAAACCAAATGTTTCCTCCCTAGTTGTGTTACATCTTATGCAAAGTCATCAATATGGATGAAGGAATGCATGTGGACATACTCCTAAAAGGAACCGATGTATGATACCACCTAACTTGTGGCAACAGTTTGAGCATGCCTATATAATGAGTTGCTTGATTGACCTAGAGCGTCTAGGTACTTGTCCTCTTGTTTTACCCTTTTTCTGAGAGGTAAATGTATTACTACCAAAATTGTAGTCATCCGATACCGAAGAAGGAAATGTATCAGTGTGATCAAAACTGTATACTATCCCCAAAAATGCTCCAAAAATTATATTGTATGCATACTAATGTCCTACAGCATCCCTCCTCGTTCCTTAAGAAAAAAAGGGAAATTGGTGTATGATATTTTTTTGTGTAACATCTAGATCTACCAAAAGTGCTAACGTTCCTTCGCAAATTGCAAACACACCTAAATCTACCAAAAGTGGTACTGTTCCTTTGCAAATTGCAACCATATGGCCTAAAGAACAGTGAGCAGTGCTGCACATTGTGGTCTTAAGCGCTATGTGTACCAAGTTTGATGTTGGCCTCTCATCTGAAAGCTTTTTGGCAAACAATGATCCGATGGTATATGGATGCCTACCTCACTACACGAAGCTCTGAAACATTTACAAACTGAGAAGGAAAAGACAAGGAAAAACAACAAAAGTACGAAGAGATATACTTGTTACTATAATGATAGTAGTCAATTATGTCATGGAATGAAGTTTCATATGTAAAAGTTGGAGTACTACACGGAAGATGAAAGAGAACAGATAAGGAAAGGAATCAGTTAAAGGAAATGGAATAGGATAGAGAAAAAGAGAATGACAGAATATAGAACAATCTTCAATGCTAAATGTTTGGTGAATGTAAAAAAAAGAGGTAAGCAAAATTGGTATATAAATTGTTCACGGGTAAGAAAAATTAAAATAAATACATATGTAGTGGATAATTTTCTTTTTCTTTTGAGGGGTGAAATTGAAAAATACACTAGCATGGTAGCCAAAGGTTGAAAATCTATTGATATTATTCATTAGATCTTCTCTCATCTAATATCCCTAGGTGTCGTAAGCAGTCATATTGAGTTTGAAGCCCCAGCAACATCTCACAAGGTGTTTCTTTATGTGATACTTCCATTTTCATGCAAGGTGAAAAGTAGTTTTACTGATATAATGCAGTTTATTGGTGTGCTCTTGATTTTTGTATAACATTCTATTTCTTTATTGGGAGGTTTAAGAACTCTAAACTTTGGCATGTACAGTTGGAGTTCGTTATCTTAAACTAATTAATCTGTTTAAAAGCAAGAACGTGATTCCAAAATTATATTAAAACTCATCATAAGTATTTTGGTTTTGTACTTTTCTGATAGACTGCTGCTCTAGATGGGGAAACTGATCTGAAGTCAAGGGTGGTTCCATCAGCTTATATTGGACTAGCGCCTGAACATTTGCATAGAATAATGGTAACTTGTTGAAGTTTTGAAATCATTTTACTTGGATTAGTTCTTAATGCTTCTTTGCTCTAAATTAACAGGGTGTTATTGAGTGCCCCAATCCTGACAAGGACATTAGAAGATTCGATGCAAATATGCGACTGTTTCCACCCTTTCTCGATAATGACATGTGTCCATTAACAATCAATAACACACTTTTACAATCGTGCTACTTGAGGAATACTGAATGGGCTTGTGGTGTTGCAGTTTATACAGGCAAGTATGCACGTATACTTTTCATCTTATATATATACTATGGACCTTTTTGGAACTTCAGTTACTAACTGATGTTTCAAGCTGCTTTTGGTCTTTTCAGGCATCCCACAGTTTATTATGGAAAGTCTATAAATGCATTCTCTTGTATATTCAGAACTTGTGTCCATATTTTCTCGCACAAAGAAAATTATGATATAATCATGGTTTCTCATTTGGATACTTAGAGACCAATAATTGTACTTAATGTCAGTAATCATGTTCTATAATAAGTTATTTGCTTAACTACATTGAACTATTTTGTTAGTTTCTCCATTATCAAATTAACATTGGTTTTATACAAATAGCCTGAACTCTTCTCTTCTGTCACTAGATCATATGGACCTCCAATCAATTGATTTAAAGTGCATTGTTGATCTGGGAATTGTCTCTGGCATTTTGAATTGCTAACCATTTAATTCAACATACTCCAGGCAATGAAACCAAGTTGGGAATGACCAGGGGTGTGCCAGAGCCAAAGCTAACTGCTGTAGATGCCATGATTGATAAGTTGACTGGAGCAATTTTTCTGTTTCAAATTGTTGTTGTCCTTGTTCTGGGGTTTGCAGGCAATATTTGGAAGGACACTGAAGCTCGCAAGGTACTTTCATTGTAGCTTTTGATGGTTGTTAGACAACTTCAGTCAAGATGGCATCTATTTGCTTTAATGGAAGTGAACAAACCTTATTTCCTATAGCATGTCTGCAAAGTCTGGTAGACATCCCCTTATTTCTCAAAATAAAACCTTATCTTCTTTGATTTCTCTGGATGTGGCACTTGCATTTGTGCTTTACATAATTTATTTATATCCAAGCATGCTATCTGCATAAAAAGAATCAACATACATCTTCTCTGGAATGTGTCTCAGTAATTTGGGATCACTTTTGCTGGTTCCTTTATGTGCACGGTATGTTGAGGTTTCCATATTTATTTACTATGTTAACTGCAAAATCCT
The DNA here is from genome assembly GCA_001647135.1 of Pontederia paniculata. NCBI lineage: Eukaryota > Viridiplantae > Streptophyta > Magnoliopsida > Commelinales > Pontederiaceae > Pontederia > Pontederia paniculata. The sequence goes on from LTAE01000851.1 coordinate 53,378, forward strand.
GGATAGTTTCTAGGTTCTGTTGATAGAAAAGAATGAAAGCATCGTTCTTAGGTTTTGTTAAAACGGCAAATGTGAGCATTGCTATTGTATACAAACAAATATAACCACGTAGAAACAGAGATAAGGGATAAAATATTGTTTAAATTTTTGGTGAACTTCTCAATAAAAATGATGATAATGTACAATTAATATAAAAAAAATATCTCTCTTCGAAGAGATTACTTTTGGCTTAAGCTGTAAAATTTAAGAAATTGTACTTTTTCAGCAGGATTTGGCTTTAAATATGATATTATCTTATTCAAATCATTATGTTCCTCTTCAGTTGATCATTTGTTTCATTATTCATGTAGCAATGGTATGTTAAATATCCTGATGAAGGCCCATGGTACGAACTCTTGGTCATCCCCTTACGGTTCGAGCTTTTATGTTCGATTATGATACCTATATCAATCAAGGTATATCATCCATAAGCAATAGTTGAGATAATTTATGTTCAAGAATCTATGATTTTTTTTTCTTTACTTCATTAAGTTGTAAGAGTTCATTTCCTTAGACTTTTATCCCTCCGGACAATAAGGACTTTCAGTAATTGTTATTTTTACATTGGACACGCTGAACATAATTTGGGACATAGTAAAAACTCACTACAAGGTTAAGAAATTTATGTTTATTACAGGTTTCTCTGGATCTGGTGAAGGGTCTATATGCAAAGTTCATTGATTGGGATGGGGAAATGTATGATCATGAGACTAGAACGCCTTCCCATGCAGCAAAGTAAGCCATGCAATTTGTATACTCATATCCATGTAGTTTGGTGCAGTTCTGAATATTTGTGAAGTCTAATTCAACTATTGCTTTCAGCACAGCAATTAGTGAGGATCTTGGACAAGTGGAGTATATTTTGACTGACAAGACTGGGACTCTTACAGAGAATAAGATGGTCTTTAGAAGATGCTGCATTAATGGCATTTTCTATGGAAATGAAAGTGGAGATGCTTTGAAAGGTTATCCTTTTAGCTTTTAGATATTTGATTCATCATTCTATTGTATCATTCACACAGTCATCTTCCTGTTTGAATATGCACACTGTGTAACATTCCATGTTAGAATATCATTGTGGTTGTCACTGAAAGAAGAATATTATGACCCATAATAGTGGACTTATGTGAAATACTGATCAATCTAATAACATAACCAAGATATATATTTTTTTGTATCAGCTGATATAAATTTCATATAGATTTGCACCATTTTTGTTGGAGATGATATTTTTTTCTGGAAAGAAATGAGGTATACGAAATTATCCCCTTCACATGACATGACATCGAGAAATTCCCACAAGCTGCTTAAAAATCTTTCGATCTACATCTTGAACAGCCTCAGGAGAACTTCCCAGTTTCATCAATTAGCATACATGATTTATTAGAACTCCAGAAGAATGCTCTTTCCACTAATGTAAGACTTATTAAAACTCCAGAAGATTAATGAAGGATTAATCTTGCTAGAATATCCTTTGTCATCTTAGTTAGCTGACCTTTAAGTAACTTTTTCAAGCTTGATCAACTATGTGAAATAGCAAGAAATCATCTTAGTCGTGCTCGAGTAAATTGTCTCTGATGAGATATATGGAACCGCCTTTCCTGCTTATCAACCAAACTACCAAAAGATTTGCATATGATATTACTTGACAGCATCTTTTTTTTTGTTTTTTTGTGCTTAACCTCTTGTGTGAAATCTAAACTCAGATCTGATTCCCATTCAAAGAAAAAAAGATATCAGATTTCATTTCCCCCTTAGAGGAAGGTCCGAACTGGTAACCTACCTGACTAGTTTTCTTAGAAAAAAGACACCTATCTACTGATGGCATTCGAGCTAGTATATTATACTCATTTAAAGTTTGATCAATCTTTCTGGGAAATGACCACAAATATCAAATTAGCAATGTTAATGTATGGTTATTCAGATTTAAAATGGTATACTCATTTAAAGTTTGAGCTAGTATGGTCAATCTATCGGCTCCTACTTCCAATTCGAGCGCTCTTGGCTGCTCGAGGAGGTCTTCAGAGAGAGGGTCACAGAGCAGTGGTTATCCATCCCTCTGTCGGACTCAGCGGCATGGACTTTTGCCGTCAGACTATCGGCTCTCCGGGACTTCCTCCGGGGATATCGGAGGCAGATTAGAGAGGTCAGAGAGAGGCGTCGTGCTGAGGCCTTGGTGACAGTCTCCTGCCTGGACCAGACGGAGGACCACGAGATCTCACCCCCGAGGAGATAGCTGAGAGGAGACTCCACCAAACGGTTATTGAGACGGAAGAGAAGAAGATAGAGATTCACTGGCGGCAACGCTCACGTCAGACATGGCTCCAAGAGGGTGATGTCAACATTAGATTCTTCCATCTTTATGCGAGCAATCTCTGACGATCCAACCGGATAGATAGGATCACGATGCAGGGGAAAACCATCACAGGCCACAGCTAGATCGGGGATGCTATCTTTGCACATTACAGGGCGATCTCGAGAAGGCTTCCGCCACCTAGGTGGCGGTGGTCGGCTCGAGACTTCCCCCGTTTATCTAATGACCATATTTCATCTTTGTCACAAGTCTTCACAGACGGAGGTCACACATGCCTTACGTGACCTCCCCCGTTTATCTACTGACCGTATTTCATCTTTGTCACCAGTCTTCATAGAGACGGAGGTCACACATGCCTTACGTGACCTCAACGGGAAGGGTGCACCAATGCCTGACGGGTTCCCAATCTTTTTTTACAAGGAGTTCTAGTTGATTCTCAGGACAGATGTCATGGCGGTTATCCATGAGTTCGCTAATGAGAATCGAGGCTTTGAGCGGCTCAATCGCTTCCAATTGTTCATGCTCCCAAAGTGCACACTTGCCGAGGAGACAGGAGACTTCCGACCAATCGCGCTATCCAATGCCATTTACCTTATTGTGGCTAAGGTCTTAGTGAATCGGCTAAAAGAGGTCCTGGACGATCTCATCCATCCAGTTCAGTCAACTTTTATTTGTGGCAGATCTATCTCGGACAGCTAAACCATTGCTTTAGAGATCATTGCGGCATGACGTCGTTCAGGGACACATAGTTTTCTTTGGAAGGTGGACTTCTCGAAAGCCTATGACTCGGTCTCTTGGTCTTTTTTGTGGCACTCTTTGTAGATAAGAGGTTTTCTACCGATCTGGATTTCTTGGATGAAGCGACGTATAACCACAACTTCCTTCTTGGTATTAGTCAATGGGAGACCCACTAGAGGTTAGGTTTAGCCACAGCGTGGGGTCCGACAGGGGTGCCCGCTAACCCCCATGCTCTTTGTACTGGCAGTGGACGCTTTGGCCCGGTGCACCTTCTTCACATGCTAGGCAGGCATCATCAGGGGCTTCTCCCCAGAGGGTGGCAGGGACAGCCTCATTCCACTCCTATAGTATGTAGATGACACAACCTTCTTTATCGAGGGGTCAATTAGGGAGGCCCGTCGGACTACGATCATGGTAGAGATGTTTGGAATTGCCTCGGGACTACAGATAAACCATACCAAGTCATCCTTCATTAGCTTTGGCACGACCTCAGAGGAGGCAGTAGTATGTAGTGCGGAGTTGCGGACATCTGTTAGCACCTTGCCGATCACATATCTGGGATTACCATTATCAGATAAGCAGATTGGCTCACAAGGACGCTTTGTTCTCCTCAAGGCAGTTCTTTCATCACCTCCTACCTACTACATGTCAGTCTTGTCCTACGTATGCCATCCCGAGTCGAGCGGCATATGGAGACACTGAGGAGCAGATTCTTTTGTCGAAGATGCGGTGCAGAGAGATACGGGACCCACCTAGTAGCCTAGAGAGAGATCTGCCGCCCCATTTCTCTAGGCGGGCTTGGGGTCCGGAACCTTCGCTGGGCCAATCATGCTCTTCTTGCACGTTGGGTTGGACGTATCATGGGTCAAGAGACAGATTTATGGAGCGAGGTCTTCCTAGCATGCTATGGGAGAGATCTCTCATGGGATTCCAGGCCACATCTTCTACGAGGAGCTTTTGCCTTTGGTGAGGAGTGTCCACCATCCTCCCTAGGGCACGACAGTTCTTCCAAGCCTCCTTGGGCTGGGTTCAGCTTTTTCATTCTAGCATCATGAATGGATGCCAGGTGATACACTGGCGACGGTCTTTCCCAGACTTCTCGCCCTATCGACAGACCCACCAGGGACAGTGACAGATTTCTGGTCAGCTCACGACGATTCAAGGGTGGTTCTTGGGCGCCACTCTTTAGATCGGCCCTCTCCGACCGATGATTCGAGGAGATTCTTCGACTCCTCGAGTGAATATCGAGATTTCATCCAGATGAATCCAGATCAAGTGGCTGGATATGGTCCTCAGGGGGTTACTCGGCAAAGGAAGTTTACAAGCAGCTACTTCCTAGGGGCATAGTACATGAGACCATTAGAGTCGGCACGTCACGTATTTGGTGTTCATGCACACCGCTCAAAGTCAGGATTTTTGCCTTGCGCGGGAGGATTCTCACCAAGGTCTACAGAGCTAGATGGGCGCTACAGACAGACACCACATGTGCTATGTGTGGATCGGAGGAGGAGGACCTAGCCCACCTTTTCTTTGGCTGCCCTATAGCCGTCGAGACATGGCGTCGTTTGGGATTCACATGCATTGACTGCTCTGGAGTAGACTCTTTTTAGGAGTTGCTCAAGTCACTTGGTACGCATGCTAGCGCAGGGTGGCAACGATTTTGGGCTAGGGGCCTGGCCACGACGTGGGCAATATGGCTGTAGCGTAACCACACTATTTTTGGTGGCGAGAGATGCTATATAGAGAATATTGTACATCATGCATCCTTTTTTATTAGCAAGTGGAGTTTTGGCTAGTCATTTTCTTATTTTTCTTAGTCTTTTGACTTCGAGGATCCATCTATACGGAATTCAACTCTCACACTTGTAAAGCTAATTTTCAGTAATACATATGGACGACAACAATAATCTGTTGTTGTCCTTTCTTTGCTAAAAAAAATGGTGCTTTGTTCACTGTAATGGTTTACTCCAAATTTGTGGATTCTCCTTTATAGCATTTGGAAACAAAAACTTGAATTTCTTCAGGTTCCCAATGAACAATTGATTTTATAGATTAATTCTAATCGTGTTTAGATGAACTAAAAATGATAAGTTTCATAAGTCTTTTGTTCAACCACATGAGAATCGAAAAATAGAATGGTTTTCTAGATAAATAAATTAATTGTAAACAAAAATTATAAAAATAGTTTCTAACATAATATTTTTTTCAAAAAATATTAATAAATAGTATAAAATTAATCTTTATATAAATATAAAATATTTATTAGATTTAAATTAAAATAAGTTTAGAATTATATTATTGAGTTAGTATAAAATTAAAACAACAATTAAAATTAAATTTTACTAATTTAAATTAAAAGGTAAAGTTAAAATATGAACTAAAAGGAAAAGAAACAAATAAAAGAAAAAAGTAAAAGAAAGCAAAAGGAGGAGAGAGAATAAAAGAGGAAAATAAAATAAAGAATAAAAAAGTTGTCACGTCAAAAAAAAATGTAAAAAAAGAAAATATTGTAAAAGGAATGTCAGCGGCAGTGAGAACCTAGGGTCATGTGAACCTGGGTTCTAGGGGTGGGGTTGCACCTTTGGTTCTGCTTAGCACCTCATCATTTGACAAAACCCATTGGAATCAAGCTTGGGTTCTGGTCTAGGTTTAGTTGCCAAGTGCACCCCTTGAGTATCTGTTTCTTTTTTTTTTGTCTTTTTATGTGTTATTTTCAGATACTTGTGGCTTTATAGTAGCTAACTTCCATTCTCGGTCTTCAATGATTATGAGAATTACAGTGGTGGAACCATCCCGATATGGTATTGGTTTCCATACTTCTGCAATTCATACTTTATTTGTCATGTTCCAGAACTTTTCTTTTGGATAAGGATCATGTCCCATATTTTGAATTCCGTATTCCACTAATTCATTGAGGCATTGAGGCATCATTAGCACATCTTCTTCAGAACAACTCTATTCCTCTATCACTTTTGTTATTTGACTATTTTTTTCCCTCTAGATAGATGCTGAACTTCTGAATGCTGTTTCCAATGATGTTCCTGATGTAATCAGATTTCTTACAATAATGACAGTTTGCAATACAGTTGTACCTATTAGGAGGTATTACTCTTTCTTTATTTTACATTATTTTAATTCTTGATAAACAATATCTTATATCTATCATTCTTTGTCTTCTTGTACAGCAATAGTGGAACAATCTCCTATAAGGCTCAATCTCAGGATGAGGATGCTCTTGTTAGTGCTGCTGCTAGGTTGCACATGGTTCTTATCAACAGGAGTGGTAGCAATCTTGGTAATCATCCGTTATGACTATAGTGGTCTATTATCAACTAAAATGTTTCGGTCCAGTTGACAATACCTGGTCATGCAACAAACTCCAAATTTCAATGGAATGCTTTTGTGCCTTCCTATCGTTCACCTTTTCTTTTCTACCAAATGCTTATTATGTATCAAAGGATAGACAAATTCATCAAATGATGTCTTGTTTTATTTGTCCTCTTTCATTTTCGAATATTTACTTTGAGGTCATACTGAGTCATTACTCTTTGACTATGTTACATGTTATTTTTTCTACCTACAGAGATCAATTTCAATGGAAGGTTTATCCAGTATGAAGTACTGGATACTCTAGAGTTCACTTCTGATAGGAAGAGGATGTCAGTGGTGGTAAAGGATTGTCAGAATGGAAAGATCCTCCTCTTATCGAAAGGCGCAGATGAGGCTGTTCTTCCCTGTTCTTATCCTGGTAGTCTGTTTGAACCATGATTGATGTCTAGTCAACATGCTGCACATTCTACTACCGTCAAGTTAATTTTTTCATACACGCATATGTTGGTTTTCAGTCTATTATTCTCGGTTAAGACTTGAGAGGTGGTTAGTCTGTTGTCATTTTTTTTGTTGTCCCTTAATTGAATAATATCCTCTTGCATCATGTTTTAATTTGGAAACTTTCCCTCTCAAATATTTAATATTTTTATGTGATTACATGGATAAATTGCTACTGTTGATTGACATGAATTTATTTACCAAAACCCATAGGTTACTATCCAAAGGATAATATGATTCCTTTTATCACATATAGTCACCCCATAACGATTTTTTTACTTTTATGCAACATTCTCTTTCTTCAAAAGAGTTATCATTCATATTCTTTTAATTTTCCAGGACAGCAAATAAGGACCTTCGTTGATGCCGTGGAGCAGTATGCACAATTGGGGTTGCGTACCCTATGCTTGGGGTGGCGTGAGTTGACAACTGAGGAATATGAAGAATGGTCTCACACATTTAGGGAGGCTAGTAGTACATTAGTTGATAGGGAGGTATGCTTATGTGATACTTGATTTCAACTGTCATTAGATAGGGAAAGAAGCAATTAAATTATGGATTCATGTTCCTTGTAGTGGAAGCTAGCCGAAGTTTGCCAACAATTAGAGCATGATCTTGAGATCATTGGTGTTACTGCGATTGAAGATCGTCTTCAGGTAACAGCTAAAAACATAATAGATATAAATTTTCCTTAACAATATTTAAGTAGAATCAACCTTCGTCACTTCACTAACTTGAATATCTCTTGTTTTCTTCCGAAAAAAGGATGGTGTGCCGGAAACCATAGAAACCCTTCGGGAGGCAGGAATTAACTTCTGGATGTTGACCGGTGACAAACAAAGTACAGCGATCCAGATTGCTCTCTTATGCAATTTTATCTCTTCAGGTACTTATTCTTCCTTGTTACATCCTTATGCATTCTCTAAACCTATACTATGTTTGGAGCAGGAAAATGCTTATTTTTTTTTGTAGTTGCTCTAAGTAAAAAAAAAACTCTCTATACTGAACTTTTTGTAACTTATTTTTTTGGTCGCATCATCGATTTATCTTCCCATGTTTCAGAGCCCAAAGGACAACTCTTGTTCATCAATGGTAAAACTGGAGATGAAGTGCTGAGAAGCTTGGAGAGGGTGCTACTAACAATGAGGATAACTTCTTCAGAACCCAAGGTGCTTTTTTGAATTTCGTGGAATCAATGACAAGATGTTCCTTTCTTATTTTCCATTTATTGAAACCAGAATCATTATACGAATTGTTAGTTTGAAGTGGATTTTCAGCTTTTGTGAGATGTAAATAAGAGAGATGCCGATATAGAAATATTAGGATGTACCCCTCAAAAGAAAAGAGATATTAGAATAGAGTCTTGCTATATCCTCCTAATACCATCCTCCTAACTCTCTTAGGATGGCACACTTAGTAATTATGTGAATTCTTTTAGGTATTTTAAATATGTGAGTACTAGGAGGATGGTTTTAGGAGGATGAAGCATCTTCTATTATAATATTGGTGATGAATCAGGGATTATTTGATCAATTGATGTACTTTTTTTAATATCTGTATAATTGAGAAAGGGATATAGTAACCCTAAACTGTTAGGTGTCCTCTATGAGTATTTTAAATCATGTGTTAAGGTCTCCAAATAGTTGTCTATGCTTCTCATGCCTTGTTGATGCATCATCTCAAAAGAGGATGCAAAAATGTTTGCTTTCATGCCTGCTATGAATAGAGCAGGATACTGAATGACTGATTCATCTCCCGGGCTATCTTTTTATCTCAAACATACAAACAAACAAACAAACAAAAAACAGAACATGGCAATTCTGTGTCCTTAGGGTTGATTGCAGGTGAAAAGGAAAATTCATGTTAGCGAGTATCTTCAAAGTCTGTCGATCTCTCATTGCGGAGAAACATATGTTAAATTGCTCTTTGAGTTTCCCAAGTATAGTGCAGGATATTAAGTCACAAACTTTAATGCATTCTGTATTCATCAAGAAGGGGACTGTCCCACAAATGTATCAATTTGATTCAGTTCAACTACTATTAAGAAAAAAATATACTAGATTGAGATAAATATATCAAACACGTTATATCACATCATTGATTTCATATTCTTGTTTTTTTAATCATTCAACTTATTGCCCTTATCTGGATTTGAGAATGACTGATGTGGTCTTGTGTTGCCTTTATTGGTCAGTTGGTGGTTCTCCATCATCTTATTGCCAAATGGTAGGTACAATAGTAAAATCCAAACTAATTCTCTGGGAACATGAGATCTCAAGTAGATGCATGCGATGCCTACTATTAGTGGCTCCAAGAAATTATCTTACTCTGTGCCTCACACACCAAAACTCTGGATCATGTAATAGAATCCCAAACTCATATGTTAAGAGTCTAAGCTGATGAATTAGTCATCCTCAGCTAATATCTTAATAGTTGGTAAAAGAATATCTGTCTTACAATGATTTTTTGTTCTTCAAGAGTAGATCATGTGCCTCATTAAAAATTATAATTCCCATCATGGATTGTATATGATGGTTACAGTGCTAAGTGGATACATTCACATGTAATGACAAACCACGGCCATGATCAGAATACCGGTCTTCCACTTGCAGCTTCCCCTCCCCCTGCTATGTTTTGATAACATGGGGGACTTCTCACCCATTTTCGTAAATAAAATAAGTAGCTGATTCTGTTTCTGTAGGAATTTTGTACAAGATTACATAATTAATTTATTGCTTTCAAGAATTTTCTTGTCGCTAACAACATAGAAAGTTCTAGAATTATTGTTTTATCTCTAAGAATGGTAGAAGGGTTGGATACTGGTCTCAGTCTTGGTTTACTTCTGCAACTTTCTTATTTCTATACTGTTTAAATGTCCTAATATCTTAATACTGGTAAAACAATATATTCGTCATACAATGATTTTTTGTTCTTTTTTTTTTCGAGAAGAGTAGATCATGTGCCTCATTAAAAATTATAATTCCCATCATAGATTGTATATGATGGTTACAGTGCTAAGTGGATACATTCACATGTAATGACAAACCACGGCCATGATCAGAATACCGTTCTTCCACTTGCAGCTTCCCCTCCCCCTGCTATGTTTCGATTACACGGGGGATTTCTCACCCCATTTTTGTAAATAAAATAAGTAGCTGATTCTGTTTCTGTAGGGATTTTGTACAATATTACATAATTAACTTATTGCTTTCAAGATTTTTTTTGTTGCTAGCAACATAGAAAGTTCTAGAATTATTTTTTTATCTCTAAGAATGGTAGAAGGGTTGGATACTGATTTCAGTCTTGGTTTACTTCTGCAACTTTCTTATTTCTAGACTGTTTAAATGTCCTAACCATGACCATATGTACTGCAGGACTTGGCATTCGTTGTAGATGGTTGGGCCCTTGAAATTATTCTGAAACAATATAAAGCTGCATTTACTGAGCTAGCCATTCTCTCGAGAACAGCAATTTGTTGTCGTGTGACACCTTCTCAGAAAGCACAAGTAAGCTAGCTTATTATTTTTGTCTCTGGCTTTTATTTATCTTGTTGTCAACAGTAAATAGATTAACTGTAGGCTTGCATAGAATCTGGACATTTCTATTTCAAATCTCTTTCTGGTGTTGAGTAGCATAAACAATACAAAACATACCCATACCCAGTTACAAAAACATATATACTTAAAGAAAACCTTTATTTGACTTTTTTTAAAGAAGAGTAACGGTGACTACAGAGACCCGTCGTCATCCACATGTTTCCAAATACTCAAAAGTGGACAAGCATATATAGAAAACAAAACATGTAGGGATAGAGAAGCAAAAATATCAAAATCCCCCGGCCCACTCAGATAAAAGAAGACATTATGTACAATATTCTTTATGCAACAAAGACATGTTTAGCTTGTATAATTTGGTACTTTCAAATTATATACGACATAAAAAAATGTTTAACGACATCATACTAGGTACTTTTGTGTTGGCCTATTACCAAAGACGGAGCCAAGTTCAAGTGGGGTGGGGCGGAGCACCAACTTTTCATTTGTATCACTATTTTATGTATAAAATATATATTTTAATATTTGTAAGATTTTGACCCCTTCAAACTAAATCCTAAGTAATGAAATAAATTAATATTTACTTTTATTATTCTACATCTTGTAAATAAAATTTAAAATAATTAGCTATTTTTATTTGTCTTCACTTTTTTATATTTAAGTGTGATAAGGATTCTTATTTAGTTATAATTTTAGTCCAAATTAACTTTTGAGTTAAAATGATATTTATAGCAATAACAACTATTGATGATTGATATTTAACCTTGCAATCTCAATATTTTTAAAATTATGATTGAAGCTTCTGATTGATTATTTAAATAACATGTGGCATGCTTCCACTAAAAAAGAGATAAATATAATTAATAAATAAAAATGTATCCATCTTTTATTTCAGAAAAAAATCATAAAAAAATTGATTCTAGAATTTAAATTATAAATAAAAACGAGAAATTTCAGAAAACTTATAATTATATACCCCAAAAAAAATTTCGAAGGCTCTGCCCCCGAAAACCTTCTTTGTTGCTCAGCCCCTCCCGACTTTTGTGGCTAGTTCACTCCCTGCCTATTACCTTGTATAATTTGGTCCTTTCTCGAGTTTTTGTTTTTTTGCTTGAGCGTACCTCATATTAATGAATTGTTACCTAACATGCATCAAATGTTTTTTCATTTATGTTTCTCTTTATTCTTCAGTTAGTTGAGCTCCTAAAATCATGTGATTACCGAACTCTTGCAATTGGTGATGGTGGTAATGATGTAAGGATGATACAACAAGCTGACATTGGTGTGGGCATTAGTGGAAGGGAAGGTCTGCAAGCTGCGAGAGCAGCTGACTACAGCATTGGAAGTAAGTATCTAGCATTTATGTATGCAAATTTCATGCAATACAGTAATTCCAGTTTAAGATGAAATGTAGAGCTTGACTAGCAGGATGGAATTAGTCAATTAATCCATGACTTTGCCCAAGTTGTATTTAATCTTCTTTTAAAAAAAATGTATTTAATCTCCTTAAAATTTGCACTTTCATTACGTAGCAATTGCATAAACTTCAAAGCTTCTTAATTGTTTCCAGAAAAAAAAAATGCTGAAGAAGTCATGGTGCATTTTATTTAAATACGAAATTTATGTTTTCTTGCACTCCGACATTATATATAGTAACCAACTCCAAGATAGTCACACCCAATTACTTTTTGGTACTAAAAGGAGTTTTCTCAGTTGGGAATTTAGTCTGGCATTATTGATATGCAAGTTTAGTTTCTAATGAATTGGGAAGCGTTCTTAGTATAAGTTGGATGTTAGCATATTTTCTCACTATGTTATGCCAATATTCACATCTTTCATGTACACTGTGAGTGAAAGTAGACTCGATCACTAATGCACCAGGATAAACACTGATGATTCAAGTTAAATACTTCTTTTATGACATGAACATTATTTTCTTCGTGGTGTGCCATCAAATTCCTCAAATGCTAATTTTGTAATGGCTTTGCAGAGTTCAGGTTTCTGAAAAGGCTGATTCTTGTTCATGGACGCTATTCATACAATCGAACAGCCTTTCTTTCACAATATTCCTTCTACAAATCCTTGCTTATATGTTTTATCCAGATATTGTAAGTGTGTTTCATCGATATTTTCATTCGTTCCTTTACTTGTTTATATGTTGTTGAAGATTAGATAAAAAAAATTCCTTTATTATATCCTCCACTTAGTCCACTGTAATGTTGATTTGAGTTCCTTAATGCTAATATTGGATCTGTATGCAGCTTTTCTTTCTTTTCAGGAGTTTCTGGAACTAGCCTGTTCAACTCCATCAGTCTGATGGCTTATAATGTTTTCTACACGAGCATACCTGTCCTGACAAGTGTTCTTGACAAGGACCTGAATGAGAAGACTGTGATGCAGAACCCACGGATCCTCTTTTACTGTCAAGCTGGAAGGTAAGGTGGCATCATTTTGGCACTTTTCATTTCTGCATATCGATTCAAGGCAAGGACATTTTGCACTTAATTTTGCAATTGGTAATTAGCTTCTATTGTGGTTACTTTTGCAATGCATAGGTTGCAAAATGCTTAAGGTTTCTTTTTAACTTCTCCATCACCTTTGTTGTATCTAGGCTCCTGAATCCAAGTACATTTGCCGGATGGTTTGGACGCTCGCTGTATCATGTAAGAGATCATTCTTATGTTGTTTGTGCTGCCTCACTATTTTATGGCTGTTACACTAAATTTAGTGTGTGTTTTTTTCTTGGTAATCATATTGTCTCATTACTCAAAGTTATGTTTTTCCTTGTGAGTTATGATGACACTTCAAGAGTTTTATTATTGATAAGAAATGTATGCCTTTCTGCGCATAAAATTATGGGTCCATGTTCTTGTTCACAATTATATCTTGGTTGCAGGGTCTAGTTGTTTTCTCTATTACTGTGCATGCCTATGCCAACGAGAAGAGCGAGATGGAAGAGCTTTCAATGGTTGCACTCTCTGGTTGCATATGGTTGCAGGCTTTTGTTGTGGCACTAGAAATGAGGTAAGCGCTACTTGATTTGTCTCCATATATATATGAGCCGGTAATTTTTGTTACATAATGACAAGGATGGTGACTTTTTTTGTTGCAGTTCCTTGACAATTTTGCAACATCTTGCTATTTGGGGGAATTTTGTGGCTTTTTACATCATCAACTTCATAATCAGTTCTATACCATCGGTTGCAATGTACACTATCATGTTCCGCCTCTGTAGACAGCCGTCATATTGGATAACCATGGTGGTGAGTATCTTTAAGTTTTGCCATCGGTATTATATCATGCAGAGCCTTCTGTTGACACCTTCTTTCCAGCTTATCGTCGCTGTGGGAATGGGGCCAGTGCTGGCAATCAAGTACTTCCGGTTCACGTACCGACCAAGCGCCATTAACTTACTTCAGCAGGCTGAACGGTCTCGTGGTCCTGGCTTCTCCATGGGAAATCTCGAGTCGCAGCTGAAGTCAATTGAGAAGGATTCTACCTCGCCACCCATATCTCAAACTAAGGTGAGGAACACTGTCTACGAGCCCTTGCTATCAGATTCCCCAACGGCCATCAGAAGATCAACATTTGATTTTTTACAGCCTTCACAATCGAGGCTGTCACATGCAAGAAACAACAAAGACCATTAATTTTTCTTTCCCGCACCTTGTTCTCTTTTATATGTGTATATATATAACGTGTATGTACAATTTTGTTAGTGTAAAAATAATCATTGGAATTGGGCCTAATCTATGTGGTTCAAGGTAAACAATATGTGAATGATGTTTCTTAACCAATGCAAAAAAAATAAAAAAAATTGTTGTAGATTGTTTAAGACGACTCGGATGTGAATCAACTACATGAATACATCTATCAACTTCTAATTTGTATGTTCTAGATTCAGCAGAATTGCAAGACGGCCATAGCTTCTTCTTAAGTTGGTATATATATACGTGTTTGATGAACTCGAGGCCTTCTATTCACACTAATTTAGCAACCACTTGCACTTTGGGATTGCTGGAGACCAACTTTTATATAATATAATGAGTTATATATTAAAAAGTTTTTTAAACAAAAAACTTAAATGGACTATAAGTTTTTTTTTTGTTAGTCTTATTTTTGTTAGTGGCTTTCTCAGGTTATATCCCCCTTCCCTTTTCAATATTATTATAAGTTAGTTTGGGGTTACATGCACGTGCGAGGTTCAACACGGTCTGGCTGCGGTATCTTTCTTGTTATAAACTTTGGTGGAGGCAATCTTAATTCTTAATAGCTACTTCAATGTCGTTGGACCCCATCCACCCACCACCCAACACACAAAAGAAAGAAAAAACAAAAGAAAAAAGACTGCGACACATCAGTCCACAACGAAACTTCGTGATTTAACCCCCCAAAAGATCAATGTTCTTTCGGTCCACCAATCAGTAGCGTTATTCCATGAGACATGACCTGAAAGAAGATTTAAAATGACTCGCTCTGTAACCAAGTTTGGTTGACACACTTAGTAGCAGGAGTGTGTCCCGGGTTGAGAAATCGGGAGCTAGTAGCCTCGAGTTCGAGCCCCGGAGTCGCCACTTGGCCAAAGGAATATCGTTTCTGCTCTTTACCTCGACTCCGGATTAGTCAGGTGCTAGTAGCTCTGGACACCGGGAGTCCCAAGTGGGTAAAAAAAAAAAAAAAAAGACTC